>JASAND010030839.1:0-180021 GCA_030248195.1 Trissonchulus latispiculum
CAATGCATTCGCGTGATTTTTGGCTGAATGAAAATTCGCTCTATTCCGGAGGGACATTTTTCTTGGTTTGAGATAAAACATCTCCAGTTGTGAGAAAACTGAATAGGAAGTTGCGAAATTTCATGTCATCGCGCATTTGCCGGATTTTCTGGAGCACTGAGACTTGTTGGGCCAAATCCAACAAAATGTCCCTCGGCCCTCATGTCCTTCATATCATGGCATAAGAAAAAATTTTGGCCGATTCTACAGTTTTGAGAAATCGATGTTCAAAAATTTTTGGTCTATATTCAGTCTGTCAGATGTCAGCATGTCGGAAGTTTTTTTGCTATTTTTTGCCAATTTTGCTAGTTTCGTAAGCTCACGTTAATGTACAGATTATAAGCTTTAAAACGATGTATAAAGCTCTTTCCAACTCCCAAAATTGCGAAAGTTATAGCGTTTCGAAAAATCACCACAAAAGCACTGCACAAAAGGATACCAGCACCTTAAGCATTTGCTTCAGTTAGCACAGTTAGTCAATGATTTTCACGAAGTAATAAAATAAAAGAATAGAATAGGAGTGTATTTCATTTGGAAACAGTTTGAAATAAAAAATTTTGAAAAATTCTTTAACCTTGCCCAAGCAAAACAATCGGCAAATTTTTCTGTTGCTTCAGATGGCCCGAACCAAAGTCATTGTGAGACCTTCGGCAGCTCACTTCTACTTTTACCGATTGATAGCTCTTGCTGTGTGCAGTGATTATGGATACCTCTGCGAAACAATAGTAGCTCTCAACAAATTCTGGACAGAAAACGCAATTGAAATAGACGAGAAGCTTGCTCTGATAGCCTACGTAGAACAAGTCTTTGTGCATTTGTTTGTTATGCCGGATCAACTTATCCGTTCGAAATTTAGCTTTGGAAAGACTTATAACAATATGTTTCTCCATTTCTGCATGACAGCAGTGAATCAACTGCTGGCTAAGCATAAATGTGGTAAAGTTACTGAGGATGCTGTTTTCAGTTTGCCTCTGGTAGAAAAATTGCGGGGCCTTCTAAAGCAGAAGGGCAAGGTTAAAGTATCCCTGCCTAAGCCAGAGAATATGGTATTGGTCAGAGATTTACTAGACGGTATAAATTTGAATGCTCCCGATGCAAGACCTTTCTACGCATTTCAAAAGCTAGCCATTCGAACCAAAGGTTATCCTGTTAAGGATAGCGATGTATCATCCGTCAAATACCGTTCTAGTGCCGTGAAACTTTATAGGGACTTAAGCATTAAAGTGGCCAGATTAAATTTGGAGTTGGAAAAGGAAGAAACCGAAGGAGAAGCCCAAACCTGCCTTAGCGACAAGCCATTTCTGACTGTCCAATTTTCCATATCTCTGGAGCCAGCTTCCACCGAGCATCAAGTCTCATCGATAATGGATGCTGCTGAGACTGAAGTAGCCCTGAATGCATTGAATGAAGTGATGATGGCGGATGATTTTCAATCTGGAATTGAATCAGGCATTCACACTGCTGACACTAAAGCATCTGGCACGTCACAACCAAAGTGAAAGCTATGTGATGCCGCCGCCACAGCATCAAAATACACTAAATTTGATTTCATCACTCATAGCGAAAGGTATAGCGTTTCGGGGAGCAGTAATAAGCATTTGTAATGCTATGCTATTAGCTTCAGTAGGCTAAAAGATGAAATAAGCTTTTCAGCCCTAAGTTATCAAAAACAAAAGCCAATGTGGCTAGATTTTGAATCGGAATTGCCTGGAACTCCATGAAAGTTAGCCGGCACATGGCAAGCTATGCATAGCTTATCAGGGCATCACCTCAAAGTCAAATGTGGTAAATTTGATATTAGCACTCATAAACAAGTACAGTGTTTCAGGGAGCCGTAGTAAGCACTTAGTTATTGCACTGTTATGTTAAACATTTCGTCAGTTTAAAATAGAAAGTAAGCACAGAGTAGCCAAAAAGAAAGTGAACCGTCAAAATATTGGAGCTTCCACAAATATTAATAAACTGTGAAATAAACTAGGTCAAGTTTATTGAAACTCACAGTTTACATATAACAGTACCAGTGAAAAGTTTTGTGTTTACTTTTTTTGATTTTCTTCTTTGGTGAGTTGAGCTTTGATGGCTTCTTTGTTGATTTGGCAAAGCCACTGCCCATTTGATGTTGTGTTGCAGTTGTCATTTGTCTGGATGCTGTAGTGGTGGAGCTTGGACCTGGTTGATCCAGCTGTCGTAAGTCTTCCAGCAGCTGTCGAAGCTTCGGAGTTCCTGCCATAGATGAAGGTATGTCTGACGCGGCTAGTGCAGACAGAAAATCATCAAATCCGGAAGGAGCTTTTCGAGATGCTGATTTTTGGAGGAAATGATAGAGTAGGTCAGTAATTTTTGGTCCCTTCATTGGCTTGTTGTTGATCAGTACGTTTCCCAACTGATCCCATTGAATGCTTTCCGTATTCTTTAAAAGCTGCATCAGAGAAAGAATTTTGGGCTGGATCGCTGCTGGAAAAGGTTTCAGAAGAACGTCAGGAAGGGAGGCGTCTTGTACAGGATGCACAGCAGCTTCTGTAGAAATGGACAAGTATTTTGTTAGGACACCATTGTAAAGTTGCAGTTTAGTATACTCCGGTAAGTTGCTTTTAAGAATTTCAGCCATTTCATAGTCCAGTTGCGATTGCACTGTCTGCTGAAGCGGCAGTTCATTTGCAGCTGCTGGGAAGGAATTCTTTTGCATGTTCTGATAAGTACTACTTGGAATCAAAATCATTTTTTGAGCAGCCATCCGAGTACACTTCCAATAACAGGGGCTAGTATCAATGGAATGATGGAACCTCCTCGTTGTAGTAGCAGTTTTCTTTTCTTGCCGGTTCCTAAGGACCTATTCAGCAGTTGACGGCACACTTTTCTGTAGGGACGAAGCTGCTTCTTTTGGCTCTGACTGAGTGTTGGATTCCCTCTTAGAACGTTCAAACAACACTCACAGATTGTCTTAATTACAGCTGCCTTACAAAAGCGCAGAATTGTCTTTCGAACTGGCGGAGGAGCTTCAGTCAGTACCTGTAGCCAATGCAAATGCTTCTGCAGCAATGGTAATCGGGTCATCGAGGAGACACAGATGGCGTATACACGGTGTCTTGTTCACAGTCAAAGATACCAGTTCTGAGTCGTAAATGGGGTGCAGTGAACGGTTTTGCGTCAACAAGTAAATATCCAAAAGGTGAACTGGTAGCATCTGAGTATGCCGCCAACATATATGCACTTTGCTTGGGAAACATCTGCTTAGCAATAGATCGAACCACTGTTTGATCTCTTGGTTGAGTCAGCAGCACAATGTAGTGAGCATTTCGACTGACGTCACGGGATTGGGATCCTTGATGATAGAAATTTTGAGTTGTAAAAATCACAGAAGTATTATTATGGTGACTGAACTTCGTAAACAACTCGCCTAGGATGCTCTGATTAGCAAGCTCTGTGTGCAAGTCGTCAAGTATTAAAAGTACTGGATGATTGCCGTCCGTTAGGACTGGAGAGCTGTTGTAGTAGTCTGCTGAAAACCCTCTGTTTAAGACTAAATTAGGAATGCTGCTACACAGTGTCGCATGAAAAGTGGGTTGTTCAACTCCATAGCACCAAAATATTTGTGTTGCTGGGGTGTTCAGCAACTGTTGCTGTTGCTCACAGAGTCTTTGTATCCATCGAGTTTTTCCACTGCCTGAACAGCCCGTTACGATCATAGAGAAGGGTGTTTGAAGTCGCTTATCAAACTCAAACTCGTTCATACTTGTTTTAATCAGCAAACAATAATAGTGACACACTGACAACGAAAACTGGTGCATTTAAGTATTAGTATCCGGCGGCGCGCGAGTGGCGGCGCGGCTACGCCGCGCCGCTTACTCAGGCTGTCAACTGTCTATAACGACATGAAAGTACACGAAACTGTTGTTTACAACACATGCACAGATTGATAGCAAGTGGCTGTGGCTTTGAATGCTGCTTTATCGCTCGTGAAAAGTTACGGCTAACAAATCGTCTCACAAGGTCATCATTATGAGCTCTGTTTGATGGGTTAACGCTGAATCTATCAAACAGGGCGTTAATGTCAATTTTACTGTTTTTGGTTTGTTCACTGCACAATTGAAATGCAGCATACAAACACCACTGACCACAGGTATCACTCTCTACAGACTGCACACACTTGTCATTATAATCAAACACATCACAGGCTTGTATTGTGACAAAGTTGGTAAATTCTTTACAGTAGAAGTCCGGCGACATGCCGTAAGAGTCGACAAAGTAACAGCAACTCTCAGCCGATTGTTTGTCCACCCAAAACAATATCCAGTGTTCGCCTGATTCAGTGGATGGATCTGTGTTTGAGATGAGAAGCGTTGGTGTTGCAAATGGTCTGTCTGGTAGGTTATCCCTAGCATAGACGCCCAAAAAGTATGGTGCTGTTACAGGATTGCTGGATAGGGCATTGTGCAGTTGGAGATTGTTCATGCTGCTTAGCTGAAATCTGTCAACACGTTGCGATGCTGGTCAATCCAAATGGTATTGTTGTAGACCATGTAGACCACGACTGTATGAGGTGACTCAATTTCGTTCGGAGCAAACTGCATTTTTAGTGTAAGACTTCCTTGCCTGGTGCTTGACATGTGAGCAGATGAGCCTGCGCCATCAGGAGTTAAATCAAAGGCATAAAATACATATCCGCCATTTAAGTAGTCTATGAAGGTGATGTTGTTGCCAGTGTTACAACCCATCATACTGCTGGCATGAAAAAGGCCCATGTATTCTCGAACCACGTCAGTTGTTCCCCAGTTTGGAGTATAGGCTATAGAAGGCACTGGATCACTGTCTCTATATAGGCAAATGAAATTGCAGGCTTTAGCAACAAAGTTAAAGGGATTCTTATCCGGATGTCCAGAGTAAGCCAAACTATCCACCACCCCAACAATAGCCAACCGCGGTAACTGTCCCAGAGACAAACTTTCTCGATTCACCAGGGTTGTCCCTGCACTTATCTGAAATGTCTTCACCAAAACCCTGGAAATAGGATACTGAGCCGGTTTCAGACGCAGTGTTTGAGCAATGGCAAGTGCCATTGGTGGTGTTAGTTTGACGCGGTGGCAGTACAGTAACAGGTCGACAAGTTCCACAACGTATTCCTCCATCGCATTGTCTCTTTTGTGATAGAGAAGCCGGAACTGGTCACTGCATTGATGTAGAGTAATGGTTAAATCAATGTTGTTCGGAAGCAGTCTAGGTTGATTTCCAATGTCAGTTGAAAGCTTTGTCAAAGTGACAACTGGCTTTCCGCCTGAGCAAATGAATTGACGAACTCTGAAGCCTGAGTTTGCATTTGGTTCCAGGCTATTGAAGTTGCCAGCAGTATCCTTGTAGAAAGCTTCAATCGTCAACTGAGTCTCTTTTGCTTCTCTACCATAGTTCAGTAACCGTTCAATGTACGCCCTGTAAGCATAATTCTCTGCTGCGGAGCTGACTACCTTGTCGCCTAACTTTACAGTTATGTCCTTCCACATAGTATGCCCAAAGCAGTTGACTATAGCCACTTTACTGTCAGCTGCCAGCTTCACTTCAGATGTAGATTTTAGACGGAACGTGCACTTCAAGTAGAATGTGGGATCTAACAGTTCTTCTTCATTGCCTGGGATAAAAAAGGTGACTGGATTGTTGCCGGTGATTGCGTTTATTGGCCTGTAGTCAACCAGCTGCGTCTGTCCTACTGATGATTGAACTGGTAGTGGGCTGAAAATATCAGTCTCTGCTTTGATGAACAGAGAGGGTAGTTTGGCAGCAGCAGTGCCATCCTTGTGGCTGGATTTCTTCATCAGTTGAAAATATCTTTGAATTCTATCCTAGCTGGAGATCTAGCACGTCGCTTTCTTCTTTTGAGGGAGCTTGCTCCTTGTCTTCGTTTATTGGATTTGGCCTTCAACTTCTGCTTGCTGCGAGAAGGTTTCTTCTTCTTCTTGTTCTTCTTAGACCCTGGATTCTTCGCCTTTCGCTTTCTTCCTGATCCCGTTTGAGAGGTTAAGTTAGAGAGCACTTTCTTAGCAGAACTGACGGCAACTGACTTTGCAGCACGCTTAAGAGCTTCTTTTTTTGGCTTCTTGTGAATCATCACATTAGTGGCGAAATCAGACACTCCTTGGATGAGGTGGGGAGACAAAAATTTGAGAACAGGCAACACCACTCTTGCGAGACTTGCAAAGACTGAGCCTATTCCATGTCCCTGTTGGTAAATTGCTCCATTAAATATAGGGCCAACAGCATGTTGCATGCTCCCATGGCCATTCTGTAGGAACTGACACAAACATTCTTGCTCACAGTCTGTCATAGCTCAGAGTAACGGCGTCGTAGGTGAAGAACAATGATGACTCGACCAGAGTCAGAAAACGGTACTGGCTCGCCGTCTTCGGTGCAAATGTCAACACTAATAACTGACAGGGTCTTGTCTTTGGCTATCTTTAAATAGTGTAGGTTTGTGTAGTCCCTTTGGGCAATAGTGCTTGCTGAATCATCACGGGTCAAAATTCGTAGTAGTCGAGAATATTTGTCTCCTACAATTTGTGGATCACAAATGTTGCAGTAAATGTAGTAATGCAGAATTCCGGCGGTAATATCTGGCACTAGATCACTTTCCAAGCTGCCGTTTATTTCATATATGTCGTTGGGTCTGAATCCTAGTAGTAGTCCAAGGCGACCAGGAAATGAAAGGTATAGAACAGCATCATTATTTGTAGCCTTTACTACTATTGTTTTTGTCAGAGGCATATAATTAAACGACAGCCCCACAGCTGAACTACGAGCATTTATACGCTCACAGATTTGCTCAAATGAGTTGTAGTGTCCTGGTGCTAGTTCCACTGGGTGCACGTTTCCAGAAGAATCTCTAACCACCATCACCTTGTCTGATGCTTTGTCTACCACGTTAAAGACATTGTTCGGATATGATACTTCGGCCAGGGCCACTTCCCAATTACCTACTAGCCTCAGTGGGGTATTCAACTTAACACTATAACCAGATAGTTTATTAGCAGAATACAAAGTCATCGATGCATTAGAAGGCAGGGTAATGTAAAAAGAGTCACTGTCTACGTCCATGACAACTAAATACTAAACACAATCAGTCACTGATCCAAGCTTTTAAAATCAAATCAGCCAGCTTCTGCTTGGTACAGGGTGAATATGATTGCGGGTTCATATGCAGGTTGTCCATGACTTCGTCCAATAAGTCGCTTACAGCAGCATACGGAGAGCGACAACATCCACACTGGTGGGCAGAACCGTATCTAGCAAACATGGGATCATCAGAGTTGCATCCAGGGCACGTTCTTGCCATGAGTGCTTTGAGCTTATCAATAATTTCTTCAATACCAAGTCTAATCAGGGAGTTTTCAACCGCTTGCCATTCCAGAGAGCTTGGCTGGGGTTCAGAGAAAGACGACATGCCTACTCCCATGTTTCAGTCTAAATGACACTGTTCAATCTTCTTCTTGCTTTCTTATACTCTTGCTGACTCACAACTTGACCAAACTTTTGTGGCCAACCAAGCCAGCTAACACGAAACTGCTTCTTTCCACACGGACGTGCTTTCAAAATTCTCTTGTTTTCCTGAGCATTAGATTCTACCTTTTGCAGTTCTTGCTCGTAGAAAGCCGTACTGATCGGATCTCCCAACATATCAGTCAGATAGTATGTTGGTGGAGATGAGTTCAACCGGCCCGTTATCTCAAAATACTCATCTGACCAGTTTTGTGCAGCACTTTTCTCAAAGGAGGTTTTTCTTTTGCAAACTCTAACACAATCACCAAGCTGGAAAGCAAAGTTCACAGCTCTGTTAGCAATGACTTTTCCGTAGAGCTTCTTTCGCAGCTGTTCACTGGTTGATGCATTGACAGAGGATGGTGCTACTCCAGTAGTACTGTGGATTGTATTATTATAGGAGTGAACAACGTCTTTCAACAGCGGTATGTATCGCAGGCTGTTTCGGCTCGTTAGCAACCGGAATATTTTTCCTCTGAGAGTTCTAATAAACCTTTCAGCATAATTCGCCTTCATTGGGGCATTGGCCCAGAAGTGCTGTATTTTTCTTTTGTTTAGATACGAATCAAATAGTCCGCAAAATTCTGTTCCTCTGTCTGTTCTTACAGCTTTAGGAACTCTGGGAGCTGCGTCTAACAGGAGCTGTTGGAAAGCCTGTAGTGTTGCTTTTGATGTTTTCCGTCTCAGAGGATGTACAAACGCCATTCTGCTGAAAACGTCGATCGCTACAAGCAAGTAACGATAGCCGTAGTTATGTCTGCTCAGCTTTAAGGCAAACATCAAGTCCAAATCCCACATTGCGTCGACACCAGCAACAATTACAGGTTTTCGTGCAAAACGCAATTTAACCGGTTTATGTAGTTGGTAGGCATGCTGTTCCTTCAGCCAGTCTGTGACCTGCTTCTTTGATACATTAATACCTCTGCGACGAGCCTCCAAGAATAACTTAGAAGAGGAATAGGACCCAGGTTGACGCACATCATAAAATATTTTAGACAGTTGTTTTTCCATCAGTTTATTAGCCATAAAACAAAACCACACACTAACGACGCAAAGAAGGTACTGAAACATTGACTACTTTTTAGCATTTTTTAACTCTTCTCTGACTTTGCCAAGAAGCTGACCAAGCATGTTGCGACCAGGATATTTAGTTGGATCAGCACACGCTGGCTCGTTCATAATCAAGCCATTTCCCCAAAAGAAGTCATATGGAGTTGCAAAGACGATCTTGGCATCTAAACAAAAATGAAAATAGTCGCTATTTGACGGGTATAGTAGGGTTAATACAGGAGTTTACTACATACTTGCTAAACTATACCATTGAACAGTCCTTGTAAACAGTTTAACGTTCACCTACTTCCTGTCGACAGCAAAACCTTGGCCACATTCTTGTTCTGCTTAAACTTGGCCTTCAAAGCTTTCTCCATCATCTGCAAGGACACAGGTTCCCAATCAGCCCTATCCTGCAGTCCAGCCATGATTTCCTTGTACTTGCTTGGGGCATACTCCTTCATCACAGCTTCATGCAGATCGCTCCTTTCGTTGAAATGAGCTCTCTGCGCCTCCATGTACTGTTCCACTGTGCGTTATGTCATGCCATCGACTTCAAACGGGCAGATTTGAAAAGTGCTCAAAACACTCCAGCCGCTGTAAAAGACCAACAGGTCTTCTCCTGCTGCACTTTTCATCAATGTTTCATAGGCTAGGTTCATTGCCATCGCACAACCTATTTCAACGGAGTCAGAACTAAAACTGAAGTCGTAGGAAATTTACAGTTTTACCCTTAATTGTTTTGGCTAGAGATATAGATTAAATGTAAAAACCAAAATAAACTCACCAATCAAACCAGAAGGTCAAGACCGTATGAATAGTCAACGCTGAACCAAGGATGAGAAACCAGATTGCGCATAGTCCAGCGCAGTTCAGGATTCTTTCGCAGACAACTAGCCGTCAGCAGTTTCAACTCCAAGGCTAATGGTAAGTGCATAGGAAACATAACACGACTGTTTACAATGTGCCAACGTAAACTTCTATCCTGTGTAGCATAAAATGATATCTCCCTGTCGTCATTAGAAAAATTACGACGCCCATACTCCATACATCTGACCGACGAGCACTAAATGAAGGAAATTTGTCCGTTTGGAGTAGCTCTGGTGAGGCATAAGCAAGATGACGATATCGACTTTGAATCAGATCTGTGTCATCGTCCAAAACTCTGAGTTCGTCAAAACAGCATAATCGAATCTTTAACTTCGCCGGATCAGTGAAATGCCAATTTCCCAATTCAACATCAATCATTGTCAGACATGTCTCGTGAGCATAGGTCACAGCGCTGCACATTTGTTTAAACAGCGTCCACGCGTATATTTCGGTAAACCTGTGTTGTCTTTTCAGCTCATCATTAACACTGCCATAGCATGGATCATATAGAAGTACAAATCGCCCTTTCATTGGAGCACCACAGAATTGGACTATCTTAGCCGAAGGTAGGATTAACAGGTTCCTTGCATCTTTCAGTTTTTGTTGTACCTGCGTTTCCTCCTTAGATAGTTGTTCGTTCACATCCAAAAACCAAGACCAGTCTTCAGCATCAAACACCCATCCTGCTTTCAAAGCACCATTGTGAACCTCCTTTACAGGAATCTAACCACTTGCTAATTTCACTGCTTTGTGGAAATGTAATAGTGAGCCTGCCCCATCCAGTGTAAAGCAACCGCTGGTATCCATGCTAACTAGCAGACTGATTAGCTGCAACTTGGATTAAATCTTCCTATGTGAATGACCTTTTGCAAAAACGCTATGTATATATTCTAGGAAATGGCAGAGAACTTTCAACTTCAAACCGTGGCACAACCACTTCAAGGATATCTACGCCGTTATCAACTGCATCCACGAATTCAGTATTCAGATGTTAGCTGCTTCCTGAACGATGTCAAGCTGCTTCTGCGATTACTAATACGACGCAATCAAGTGGAGCTGGGAACTTTCAAGGCTCAACTTCGTCTTCAAGTAACGTTTGTCAAAAACACAGATGCAACGGCGAAACTGGAGGCATACTTTAACAGTGCTCAGCAAAGAGTATTGGCAGAAGATTCACCAAATCAGCCAATGACTGTATCCATGAGGCAATTGGAACAAATGTTGATGAATTTCAGAAGAGAGGATCCGGTTGGATCGTTGACAGTGTTGACAAGTTAGAAATTCATATCGCTCGCTATATACCCCTGCAAGCAGGGTCCTATATGTGCCTTCCTCCCAAACTGGCGGCTAAGAAAGCTATCATTAACCCGAAAAACAATCATGACGATTTGTGTTTTCTATGGTGCGTTCTAGCTGCTTTGTATCCATCTTCTCAACACCCTGAGAGAGTGGCACAGTATCGACCCTACTTGTCAACACTGAAGACATCTGGGCTGACTTTTTCCTTGCCTATATCAGAAATCCCAAAATTCGAAGCTTTGAATGGCATAGCCATTAATGTATATAGCTACGACGGAGTTATTAACCCTATTCACATTTCCACAATTCAGAACGAACGTTGCCGTCTGAATCTGCTGTATTTATCTAACTCCCACAACTCTCATTATTGCCTCATCAAGGATATCAGTAGGCTTCTATATAGCCATACGACGCACAAGGAAAGAAAATATTTTTGCTACAGATGTTTGGCTTGCTGTACGACACAAGAACGTTTGACTGGGCATGAACTGGCATGCGATGCACTTGCCGAAGGAACGAACATAGAATTGCCAGTGGCTGTAAATGGGCAACCACCATGTCTTGAATTTGATCAGTAGAAGAAAACCCATCGGCTGCCGCTGGTGGTCTATGCTGACTTTGAGTGTTTTGTTGTTCCTATACAACTTGCTAGACCCTCCGTGGAAAACTCTTATACCGTGAATTATGCTAGACATATTCCTTGTAGTTTTGCCACTAGCGATGTTTTCCAATGCTGCTGGAATGCCAATGTAGAATATGAGCCAACTACTGTCTACCGTGACGCAGATTGTATTGAAAAGTTTTTAGACTGTGTAATTGAAAAATCACAGCTTCATCAACTTCGGTTAGATGACCAGCAACGAAACTGTCGATTAGAAGGAAGCCAGAAACAAGAATATGATTCAGCAACAAATTACCATATTTGTTGCAAGAAATTCCAACAGTGTGAAGAATGTCAGATGTTCTGGGAAACCCATGGTTCTACACCAAGAGACTAATGTTTTGTTTGTGAATCAATTGGCAAAGTACGAGATCATTGTCACCTATGTGGTGGATTCAGAGGTGCAGCTCATCAGCAATGCAACCTTTCGTATCAGCTGTCTCGTAATGTTGCCATTGTTATTCATAACCTGCGTCGCTATGACAGTCATTTAATTATGCAAGGTATAGGGAGAGCTGCGAAACAACGCCATATCACAATTGGATGTATTCCCAAGGGTATGGAAGACTATATAACGTTTTCGCTACGCCTAAAGCATAACAGCACTACGGCATCAGGAGTCGTATATAGTTACTGCATAAACTTTGTGGATTCGTTTCAGTTCCTTGCCAGTTCCCTTTCCAATCTGGTCCAATCTCTTTGCCAAGGAAACGGTAGCACATTTCCAGCTCTCGCAAAGGAGTTCCCATCACATGATCGTTTTAGCTTCTGTTACGGAAAGGTGTGTACCCGTACGAGTATGTGGATGGATGGCAAAAGTTCGAGGATACTGAGTTGCCTCACATAGATTCTTTCTTCAGTTCATTAACCGGGGAAACCATATCTCAAGCCGATTATGCGCATGCTTGTACAGTTTGGAATTCATTTCGCCTCCGCACACTTGGAGAATATCATGATCTGTATTTGAAATGTGATGTTTTGTTGTTAGCTGATGTGTTTGAAAACTTTAGGACTTTTGCTTTGAAGCACTTCCAGCTCGATCCACTTCACTATTTTACATTGCCATCTTTCGCATGGTCTGCATGTTTAAAGTTGACAAACTCTAAACTTGATCTGCTGACTTCCATTGATATGTATACATTCTTTGAGACAGGAATTCGTGGTGGGGTCAGTTCTATTATGCACAGACATGCGAAAGCTAACAATCACATTGTTCAACCTGTCATCAGTAGTAATATTCTGCACAAACGTGGATCATATATTTGGATGCCAACAATCTCTACGGCTGGACTATGACCCAAAATTACCTGAAGGAAACTTTCAGTGGCTCAGCGATGAAGAAGCTGCCCGATTTGACGTGTGCTCTTTGGATGTTGACGGTGATGTTGGATACGTATTGGAAGTTGATTTGGAATATCCAGAAGAACTCCATGATAGTCACAACGATTATCCTCTAGCAGTGGAAAAGCTTGAGGTCACTGAAGATATGCTCTCTGCCCATAGCAAGTTAGTTCCGAATCTTCAGAAGAAGATTAACTACATTGTACATTTTAGAAACCTACTTCAGTACGTGCAGCTTGGCTTGAAGGTGACAAAGATTCATCTGATTCTAAGCTTCAAACAGTCTGCATGGATGAGACCATACATCGAATTCAATGCACAAATGAGGAAAGAAGCGAAAAGCGCCTTTGAAAAGGACCTGTTTAAGCTATTAAATAATGCCGTTTTCGGCAAAAGCATGGAGAATGTGCGCGCGTACGTTGACATAGAGCTTGTGACAAGTCCTAATCGCTTTCGCAAAGTAGTTGCCAGTCCAAGATATGAAGAAAGTGTTGATTTCGGCAATGAGTTGGTAGCTGTAAAGATGCGGCGAAAGAAGATACTATTGAATAAACCAATTTACGTTGGTTTCACCGTTTTGGACCTGTCAAAAATGCTCATGTATGAATTTCACTACAATAAGTTTAGATACTTCTATGGAGATCGAGCTAAACTTTTGTTCACAGATACTGATTCTCTATGCTATCTAGTCACCAGCAAAAATATTTATGACGATATGGTTTCATTCTCCCACTGGTATGATACTAGCGATTACCCTCCTGACCACCCGCTTTTCAGTATTCAGAACAAGAAGGTAATGGGGAAATGAAAGATGAAACAGCCGGAATTCCAGTGACAGAATTTGTTGGTTTAAGATCGATAATGTACAGCTTAACGTTTGCCAATGATTGCAAGAAGCGCGCCAAAGGAATTTCCAAAGCAGTAGTGAAGAAAACCATTACACACAGCAATTATCTCGAAGCCATTGAAACTTAGCTCATCCAGTATCATCAGATTAATTCTATTCGAAGCAGTTTGCACCGTCTGTATTCCACTGAAACTAACAAACGTTCTTTGACTGCGTTTGATGATCAGAGATTTATTTGTGATGATGGTGTGAGTACTTTCGCTTATGGGCATTATGCATTAAAGCAGTAATCGGTTTAATAGTCTATTTGTCTGCCTTGCTCACACATTATAGTAGGTATCAATATTGAATTAAGTGTCAGTTAGGTAATAATGCCTTGTTACATTTTTCAAACTGTGATTGCAATATTCAGTTGACCCTTAACACTCACTACTTTATAGGATACCATGATGAGAGCTCTGTTCTAAGTAAGCTCTGCTCACAATACCCAATTTTCGCTGACCATACTGCTTATTCGAGAGAGCTCTGTTCTGAGAAATCTATGCCCGCAATACCCAATTGTCCCAGAACCCCCATTTTCTAACTACTCCAATGTTACGTACAAATCCAGAAGTCGTACAAAACTAGTTTTGTATGAGTCCTTTTGTACAAAACTAGTTTTGTAGACGAGTGTCCGTATAATTCTAGTTATGGAGTACAAAACTGTTTCAAAGAGTTACTACACGCATTTCCTCTATTTGTTAGCACAAGTATTCGTGAGTGATCTGTTTTTATTTCTTGCTACACGATTCGCTATTGTGGCAGTCACCTGTAGCAAGAGCACATAATACATATGAGTATGACAAGCGTCATACGCCGTGTATTAT
Source organism: Trissonchulus latispiculum (assembly GCA_030248195.1). NCBI lineage: Eukaryota > Metazoa > Nematoda > Enoplea > Enoplida > Ironidae > Trissonchulus > Trissonchulus latispiculum. The sequence continues at coordinate 14,495 of JASAND010030839.1, forward strand.
TAGCTCGCTACATCCGATGCGCGCTATCGGCTGACCCCTCCATAAATCAGACCCCCTCACCCCGCCCCTGCACATGTACGGGGTCCAAACGGGGGATCGGACTCGTGCTTGTATATTTTGTACACTGATGTGTAAATTATACAAGCTTTAGACCCCATACACAAATTGGGCCCCCATCAAGCTTAACATGTAAATATATTAACCAGGCCCCGATCCCCCGTTTGGACCACGTACATGTATAGGGGGTCAAGGGGTAGGGTCGATTTATGGGGGGGGTGTCAGCCAATAGCGAGCAGACGATGTAGCGAGCTTGTAATACATAGCGCATGACGCTTGTCATACTCGTATGTTTCATGTACTCTTGCATGTACACAGTTGGTTATTCTTTCTGCAGAGACATCGCTTTGAAGCGCACTTCACTGTAAAAAAATTGCATAACAGTTATCTATTTTTTAGATAGGGAATTTGTGACATCCTAACTAATTAGATAACTGTTATCTATTAATCTGGGATTGCAGCTATCCAGTCAAATTAGACGAAGGTTACCAATTTTTATAATATAACAATTATCCTAATTATTTAGTGCTTCATGATTCTAGATAAATTGATAACAGTTAGCTCAAATTCAATGATAAGCCCGACACCTAAAAAATGGATCACATTAAGCAGAATCAAGCTGAGAACTGTCTTTGATTTTGAATAACCATTACCGTTAGTATGGATAGAAATTATCCATTCTTTTGCTTCGCAGTTATCTATATTAATCAGATTAGTACTATTCTGCTCTTGCCTGTCTTTATACAATTTTGTGGGAGGTGGCAGACGCACGCCCGTGCGTAACTTTCGCAAAACTTAACCGATTTGGTATAAATTTGGTATGGATTCATTCCAATACATTTCTGATCGATCTGTAGCAAAATTTAAAATTTTTAAGTTTTCCAAGGGGGGACCATTGCAGCCAAAAAATGTTGGTCTCCAATATTGCTAGAAAGTTGCATACAGGGTTTTCTGGGCCGCTGACCACGAATCTGAAACTGTTTTTTCGAACCAGCTTTTTGTTAGCTAGAAAAAGGCTGTTTTAAGCTTATATTTAGCCAACCAAAAGCTGGATCGAAAGACAGGTTTTCAAATTCGCGTTCAGCGATCCAGAAAACTCCTGTTTAGCAATATTGGAGACAAAATATTCTTGGTTCACCTTAGTCCCCCCATAGAAAACAATCTTTTCTTGTCTCTTCTGTAGGCTGGCTGTCAGTTGTGGAATAGTCTGACAGAACAGCGGCAGCATTGTAAAGGAACAACAACATTTAATAATACAAACAAATGCAAACGTAAAATCATGACATTAAATAAAATGCAACGTCACTTGTGTTAGCTTAGTGACAGTTGATAGTTGTCATTCAAGGTTGATAGCTTGAATTATTAGCAAGATCGCAATCTGAATTTTCCTTTTCCACGCGGAGGCGATAATGAATGAACAACAGAGCTCTGTGATCCAGCGTCAACTTCCAGTCAGTCTTAGCTAAATTAAAAGTTGTCATTGTCAAACTTATACAAACATTGGTTTTGGTTTGGGCGCAGAAAGTACCAAATTTTAATGATTTTTGACCAAAAATTTCAAACCTTTCTCGGCTTCGCCAGAAGCCTTTGGTCTCAAATCGTCTTTTTTCATACAAAACAAAATTTTTGAGCACTTTTTAGCTAGGTTATGACAGTATGTGTTGAAAACAGACAAATTCATCTGCATTTTTTGCGATTTTATATCACTTTAGGTTCTCCCACTCTTAGTTCCCCCCACTGGTTGGGGGGGGGGGCTCCCAGCCCCACCTTCTTCTCCTAAAATAACCCAGTAAATAGCAAACGAAAATGATTTGATTTTCCCTTGGGCAGTTACCTTGGCAGAAAGTACATGTAGCATATAGCATGTATATATAGCAACTGCAGACGGAAAGATCAATACAGAATCGAAGGGGTAAGCGGGGTGTCTGCCCCCCAGAAGAAGCCAGAACGCAAACTACTGTGAAGTTAGCACCGACAGGAAAGATATAAATTATATTTGAGTTGCTAAGCCTAAATGAATTTAGCATTATATTTCGACAAACGTTCAATGATTTTACATTACTCTTGTCTAATTCCATAGGTCTGGTAGCTAATGATTGATATTCACCATATTGGGTAGTTGTAGGTTCAGTTGTGGTTGAGTAGCGAATGGGTAAGGTTGGGTTCGAATATTTGGGGAGAATAGCTTTAATATTCTCGGGTAGGTCTTCTTGCTCTGTCGGCAGTTGCCGGATGTTTGGTTGTGCTCTGAATTTGTCAAAGTTTATGTGATTATTCGAAGTTTATATTTTGATGCTAATTCTGTCATCAAGTCATTATGTATCGTCAGTATTTTGTTTTGTTAATTTTTGCCATTTTTGCTAATCATGATTCTTCTGTGCTTTATATGATTGCCTTAATTTTTGTTTATGTGTGTTTTAGTTAACCCTGTAATCTTTTGTCTGCTATGCCGGTGCCGACCCCCCATCCTTGGTGCCGGGTGTGCTCCCCAGGAATTGTGCTGGTTGGCTCGGGAATGGACTTTACTGGCCGTTGCTCTGGTGCGCGGGTCTGGCGCGGTGCTTTACCGCCATGACGTCTGGTCGGTGGGTGCTGGGGCCGGATTCTACTGGTCCTACGTCGTAGCAGGCCCCTGGACGGTTGGGTTGGCCAGGTTTTGGTTTTGGTTGGTTGGTCTGCTGGCTGACGTATTGGGTTCGGCCTGCTTGGCCGTTCTTTTTGAACTTTTTGGCGCACTGTGCTTCGTGCGACTGCTATCTGGTTGGGCGCCTGGTGCTTGTGGCCTGCCTGTCCGCCCTTGTGGCTTTGGAAGTGTCCTGCTTCCAGTTGTTTGGTTGCCGTGCAGGCTTGTGGGGGTGTTCTGCCTCTGCGGTCGGCTGCCATCTTCGTCGGCGCCATGTCGCTTTGGCTTTCCTGGCCTCCGTTGGACTTTGTTGGCAGGCTCTGTTGCCTGTGGCTGCCATCTTGGGTTGTGCTGGCCAGGGTTGGCCTTTGGATCATCAGGGCCTTTGGGGGTCTCTACCCCTGGAGCCTGTCCATTGGCTCCTGGGCTTGGCTCTGGTGTTTGTGGTCCACCTACCGCCGTTGGGGTGCCAGCCTGATGTGTCAACGGCTTGCATGGCCATTTGTTTTGTGCTCAGCTCTGGTCCCGGGTGCCTGTTGGCTCGGTTTGGTTTGGGTTGGACTTGGTGACGCTGGTCAGGAAGCCTCGCGAGGCCTGCTACGGTCTGCCTTGGTAGGATCCGGCCGTATGGACTTGTGGTTGAAAGACTATATGAATGTAATAGTAACTGTTTGCGGTGCTGGGGATAACACCGCCAGTGTCCCCTCCTGACGCTCTCCCCCCAACCCAGTTTTGTGTGATTTTGTTGTTTAATCATTGTCTTGGTGATTGGTATTTTCGGGTTCTATTATTTTGGTTGTGAGTTGAAGGGAGGGAGCCGTAGGGATTAATGGGTATGTCACATTATAAGTCACGGGAAGTGCAGAAGGTTTCTCAGAAACTTGGTTTTTTGTCTCGAAATATTTCGAGAAACTTTTAAATATTTCCGAGACAAACTTTTGAGACAAGTGAAAACTTTCGAGACTTTTTCAAAATATTTCGAGACTTTCGAAAAATATTTCGAGACTTTTCTAAAATATTTCGAGACATTGCGAAATTTTGTCTCGGAACAAAAAAAGTCTCGAAAGTTTTCAAATGTCTCGAAAGTTAAGTTTCGAAAGTTAGATGTCTCGAAAGTTTGCAAATGTCTCAAAAGTTATCGATTGTCTCGAAAGTTTCAATAGACTTGAAAGTTAGCGAATGTCTCAGAAAACTAGAAAAAGTCTCGAAAGTTTACAAATGTCTCAGAAATTCTTTCAAAAATTGGCAAATGTCTCAGAAGTTTGAAAATGAATACAAAGTATCGACGAAAGAGGCATCGAAACTTGTAAACTACCTCAAAAACATCAATATGTTTGAAAAGAAAGAGTTAATTCTAAAAATGTACGCAATTTAAAATATCGGTGCACTTTGTCGCTATTCATGTTGGTGGGGGGTTCCCTCCCCCATAGGTTCCTTGGAACTGCCTGGGGAGGCAAGGTGTGGCTGGGCATAAAATCTGGGGGGTTGGGTTTCCGACGGAAGGTGGGGGGTCCGCCAAAATTGCCAAAATATCATTAAATTTAAATTTTTTTGCCATTTTTGCTGCTGAAGCTGCTGAAGTCTATTGACGGAAGACATAAGCTAATTTTGCCCGCTGAATCGCGCCAAAAGGCTAATGCAGATTCCAACCCATCAAATGTTGCCACAATATCTAAACCTATTGAAGGTACAGTTGGTTGCGTTGTTTGTGTGGTGCACAGTATATACCTTTTTGAACCTAGTCTTTTCTGTATTATTCCTATTAATTCCTAATGTTGTTTTTCCAGTTTTGCTATCATGTCTTTTGGTTTTTAATGGTTATATGACATGTCTTCCTATTTTTATTTCCAGTTTTGATTTTTCCCTTTTTGCTATCGTGTCTCTAGGTTTTTAATGGTGATATGACATGTCTTCATATTTTTAGGTCCAGGTCCTGATAAGTGCACACAGTGCTGGAAACCCCTAGTGCATCTGTTTTCTGCAGCGCGATCTGTTGTCCGATGCTCTAAGTGTTCAATTGAGGAAGCTTCCAATGGCACCTCATGGTATGGTCGCAATTACGGTCGCTTCCATGTAGATTGCCTAACCTCAGATCCACATCTAAAATTGGCAATCAAGACTGGATATACTCGAGTGCTGTGTCCTGTTCATTCCGACCGGCCCACCCGAAAATCAAAATGATGCATTTATTTGAACTATGTCGTTTTCTTGAATACTTATTCGTATTGCATGTTAATATAAATAAAAGTACAGTCTTGAATTTTTAGGGATAGGTGTTCCATAATGGGATACGGTTTAGATTTAGATTTCGAATAGGATACTTGTCAGATAGGAATGAGAACAGCATCGTACAGGCGGTATCCGATTTACCGCCTACACAAGTCTCTAAATTAACGAATGTCCCTATAGGTTGCTAGTTTCAACAAATGTCTCGAAATATAAATGTCTCAAAACTTTGCAAAATGTCTCAAAACTTTGCAAATATCTCGAAAGTTGTGGGTATGTCACATTATAACTCGCAGCAAGTGCAGAAGGTTTCTGAGAAAGTTGAAAAATTTGTATCGAAAGTTAGAAATTTGTCTCGAAATATGTCTCGAAAAATGACATTTGTCTCGAAAGTTTGTCTCGAAAGTTGCATAAACTTTCTAGACAATTTGACAAACTTTCCGGAAAGTTTGTCCCACTTTCTAGACATTTTGGAAAACTTTCTAGACACTTTTATGAAACTTTCGAGACAAACCTCTCCTTTCGAAACTAACAACAACTTTCGAGACAAACCTCGACTTTTGAGACAAACTAACTTTCGGGACAACTTCTATTCATTTCGAAACTTCAACCCCCCCCCCACGAGACTTGCCCCCACGCCACTTGCCCCCACGTCACTTGTCCCCCGTCATTTGCCTCTCCGCGACACTTGCCCCCAGCTACAGTTGCCCCAAAATTGAGAATTTTATTTTGTAGTGCCTTTTGTTTTGTTTTCGAATGGAATTATTTGACTAAACGTTGAATGCAGACGAAGGCTGTGTTATAACAGATAACAAATATAACAGCAAACTGTATTAATTTAAAGGGGGGGGGGTACGAATTTCACTAAAAGTTCGATGTTGGAAAAGCTAGCTAGTCTTTTGCCACATAATAGTATTAGGTTTCGTGTAAAATTGTTTAAAGTTTGAAAGAATTCCATGCAGCCTAGCGTCCTGTGGAGCCATCAGAAGTTGGTGTTGTCGGTCCAATGCTCGACATGACACGTACACAAACTTCGCCTCGCCCTGATCGCTATGCGAAAGGTACGGTACCCACTTTTTCCAGAAATAGTTCTAACATATAGTACTTTGATATCGTATAAATAATCTTTAGATCAATGTATACTTTTCTGTGAGATACAATCAAAGTGCGAAAAATTGGGTGTTGTAGGTCTAAATGGGTGGAGGTTAACTAACGTCTAATGCGCTGTGATTTACCAAATGAACCCAACTTTGCTCTAATTAATACTCCAAATATCTGTCTTAACTTTTGTAAAAGTTATGTGGTTTCGTTAATCCCTGCGTTTGTAGCGCTATACTACATTATCGATAATGTCGCTGTCATTTGGTGCCATTTCGAAGATGTGAGTCAATTACGCCAAATTACTGTGGCAGAATCAGCTGAAGCTTTGCGCATTACAGGCCAGTGAGTGTACCAACATGTGCAGAAGGCTAGGTCACTAAACCTCGCTCCATTGTTTAGAAATGCTAGATTGATTTTTCAAAGTATGGATGGCGATCGCTCCACAAAGCTATAAGACAGTTGTAAGCGCATACTGAACGAAAGAAGCGTCATATCGAAAAACGGATTTCGTATTCGGATTCTGCACGGAGACAAAAAATTTTTTAACACTATTTTTACTGCGCTTAGCTAGCTTTTCAGGCCTAAAAATAAGGGTTATTTCTTAACAAAAAGTTTGCTAGCACATTAACCAGAAAACCAAAGCCCTCGAAACTGACACATAGTTTGCCCCTATTACAGCCTAATATTTGGTAAAATGCTGGGGTATGCTAGGGCTGTCAATTTTATTAGATCGAAAACGGCGCACTGTCACATGGCAATTTTTTGCCAAATTTCAAACTTTGAGCTGGTATAGCTGAAGAAGGAAGCAACGCTCGAAAGCCGGAATACTTTTAATATTTAGCACTAGTAACAGTTAACATTTATGGCCGAAAGTTTCAGAATTGGTCAAACCGTTAGTCCACCAGAGCTGAAACCCCCTTTTTGAAAAATCCCATTTTTCGCACCATAATTTGTACTTTGGCGTCCTGCTAAAAACAGTGAATGTGAGATATATTGTTGCCCACCCTAAACTTTTTTACTTTGATATGTTGGGTAACGTTGGGGGGGAACAGTAGCTCTCTCCGACGATGTCGTGCCAACCCGTTCGTAGCCCCCCTTAAGCTTTTCTTCAAAAACAGAAAAAGACACAAACTATTAAAAAATTAAAAACGTTATATTTACAGTATGTACAAATAAAAATCGTTGACAATAAATAAATATTTGGTTCAGAGATTTTTGGCAACTTTGAGTTGAGGTGAAGTCAAATCTCAACTTTGAGGTGAAATTACTGCCTAACCGGAAGACTTACGATCTTTATTTTAAAAACGCGTTCAAATATACCGTTTGGACAATAAAATGTAAACATCAGCAAGATAGGAGAAAGTAGAAAGATTGACCCTAAATGTGGACCCCCCTTAAGTTTGCTTAAGTTTAATCAAATAATGCCATTCGAAAAAGGCATTACAAAACAAAATTCTCAATTTGGAGGCAACTGTCGCTGGGGGCAAGTGTCGCGAAGAGTTAGGTGACGTGGGGGCAACTGTCGTGGGGGCAAGTTTCGTGGAGGCAAGTGACGGCCTTCCAAAAGTTTACTTTTGAGACAAACTTGAACCTTCGGGACTCTTTCCAGACATTGCAAACTTTAGACATAGTTTTGAACTTTCGAAACCGTAAAAAGGTTTACCTTTGAGACAAGCTTGAACCGATGAGACAAGCGATTAACACTTAAATACATATATTGTTTGTGGTTTGCAGATTCAGTCATCACAGACGTGCGTGAACTGCCAAATACAGAAGTACTAAAAGAAGATTTGAGGTTTGGTATTTGAGGCATAGCGTTAGCTGTAAGGCGTCATCTGAAATGGTAAATGCAGCCAACTATCACTCGTAGTGGGACCCAAAAAAGTGTTTCAATGCTGGCTGATTAACGGGTATGTATGTCACGTTAAACGCCACAGCGAGACTAAGGGAAAGCTGAGGGAAAAGGCCCAAATCCGAAGTGTTTTGGCACCAATCTTGGCTGTTTCTGACAGCCAGCTAAAGTACAAGTTAAATCAAAGTTTACAACTTGCAAAAATCCGCCACTTGACCGTGCACCGACTTTGATCTAATAAAGTTGTCGGCCCATGGCCTTCCCATCGTTTTTGACCAATTATTAGCCCTAATAGGGCGAATTTTTGACAAAGTTTAGAGGGTATTCCAGCTTCTTCACAGCGCAGCAGGGATTTCGCACGAAGATTGCTTGATAAACGTGAATTTTGCCATAAATGCATTTGGCTAAAGCTAGTGGTTCAAGCTAAGCTAGGGCTAGTATGATTTGCATGTGAAATCTTATCTTTCATTTCAAAGAATTTGTCTTTCTGATTCACACAATTATATCACGCATATGTAACAATGGCAATTTCAAAACCGGAAATTTATTCTTTATTTATTTTATAAACATTTATTCTTTAATCTGATTAATGACTCAAAACAGATCAACCCAAAGTTTTCAAATGAATGAAACAGTGCAGAAATAAATGCCAATGTTGATATACAAATTAAACTCTCTATAAAAGCAAATTTTTCAAATACATATTGTTAAAACAGAGTCGTCAATATTTCGAACTTATGTTTTTGTAGAAAACAAACAAGATCTGCGTCATAAAACAATAAGCTGAGCAGCAGGTATACATTACAAGTGCAGAAAATGTTCCAGAAGGAACTTGACCTTTTGCTCAAAATCTTGTTCGTTGTCTTTGAGTTAAGTATATATAAGCTCAAAAGTTTTCACAAACGTTCCGTATAGATGAGTTTCGTATAAAATTTGCTACAAATACCCAAACCAGCACCTTAACGAAGGTCCCCGTTTGGTGGGTTGTGGCATAGGCGTATCCATCTATAGGAGGGATTACGGGTCAGAAACCCCGTTCTTTTGAGTAAGCCGGAGCAGAATTATCAATATTTCAGTGAGATAAGGTAGAAATTTAAGGTGCACCCCCTGTAAATATATCCTACCCCCTTTCAAAATTCAGGATACGCCCCTGGTGGGGGCAGCTAAAAAGAGTCCCCGTTTGGGAGAGGTCGCCAAAACAGGCCAAGCTTGACTCAATCTAATTGGCTGTTAGCGATCCCTCCCAACGAGGACCGCTTTGGGCTACCCCCCCCCCCAAACGTGGACGCTTTTTAGAAATGAGCTGAAACTACCGTAATCACTGCGCTACGTATGTTTTATGTTGTGGTGTTTTGTTGTTTTGTCGACCTTCCCACCCACCAGATTGGGGGAACATTCGCGACTCGCGTATTGTGGTCGGAGCACCGTTACGTGATTCCAAGAAGAGAAGCCTATATAGCTTAATCTTCTACTTATAATAGTGCAATTTATGCACTCTTGGTAATAGGTTGGCCCCATAACGTCTGTTTTATCTAGCTGCTGATTTCCTCGATAACGGCCACTTTTAGACCTCCAAACCCGTTTTTTACTTAATCATTAGAAAAAGCTCAATTGCTGTGTAAACAAAAATGTTCATTTTCGTGTCCTCTTGCCTGCCTGGCTTGCCAAAGTTGAGATTGAAAGAATCATGAAATATTCGATTTGCGCATATTTTAGCTCTATCACAGAGGCCAATTTTATAACAGCCCAAAACAGATCTCGAGGAGATCCCAAAAGAGATGCAAACTATTTGATAGAGGTATCGAATGATATAACCGATGTCCCGTGAAAAGTTTTACTTCTGTTTACGAAAGATCTGAAAAATTGCACTGCTTCTATAATTTAGTACAAACTTTATAATATATCTAAATTAGTTTGTTTCGTCCACTGAAACGATAAAATATTTAGCTGCGTTCGACATAAAGATGGTGTTTCAATTTAAAACATTGAATGAGGAAAAATGCTTCAAACTTGATGTCACCAAATGACCACCATGGCATAGGAATTAGGAAGAGTATTACTTTTCAGAGTGACACAAGAAATTTGATTAAACTAAAATTGCATTAATAAGAAATAAATCAAAATTAAGCCCTCCAAACTTTATTGCAACGTTTCATTCCGGACTGTGATCTCTAGGAATCAGAATTTTTATTCAAGTTTTTTAAAAGTTTTCAACGAAGTTTTGAAAATTTACAATTTAACATTCTACTAAACGGGTGTCAAACTGTCATATTTCAAAGTTCCCATGCTTAACACGTGCAGACCTCTCGCTTGAGTTTAATTCACTCAACAACATAAGACTTTCTCGACTTCAATTTTTAAGAAGTTAAGACGTAAGCTAAAGCTACATTTTAATGTGTAAATCGTGTCCTACTTGGTTGTGCCCGCTGGAGATTGTTCCCAGCTTTGGCGGTGCGGTCAAATTGTCATGACTGGAAGGTTTCATGAACTGGTGCAATTTTTGCTATTTATGGTAAAAATTTACGTTTTATCCAGATAGGTTTCCATAACCAACACAAATAGGTCGTAAGACATAGCTTTATTCAAAAACGGTATCTACTGAATAAACACCCTAATGTGCTGGATTACCTAGTTTCAGTAAGCTATAGGTCGCGATTAACGAAAAATTAGTAATTTTATTTTTTGGATGAGTATATCCAACATTTTAAATCTACCATTAATATAACAGTTCAGTTTATCTACTAAGTTTGGCTAATATATTCAAAAGAAAACGAACTCTTTTATTTACGAGATACATAACTAGTTTGAAGCTGCAGTTAAGTTTTATTGCAATATTTGATAGTTTTGTCTTCAAATTTCATTCATTGCGGTCAGTCATTCCTCGGGTTTATTTACTCGAGTCCACTTTTCCTTCTAACTTCTGACTTAACCTTCTGACCTGTGTGCTACTGACGACAAGACTAATGCGACAGCTGTTTAATTGCTTCAAATAGAATAGGTAATAGAGATAACAAGGGTTAAGGTAGACCTACACAGAGATATTTATGCCTGATGCCATCGTCTAAGGCTTTCAGACATTTTGGACTGAGGCCAAAGGTTACATCGGTAGTAAACAAATGACCTGCGTTCACAAGATAAGCAGTAATTTAATACACATAGAAATGGACAACTGCTACAGCCTTGTACATCTTCAAAACCTAATGGCAATGTTTGGAGTCCGCAAACGTCACGTAGGGCCCGTATAAATGTTTTCAAAATATATAATGAAATGTGCAAGCCCTGTTTTGCCTCAAGTCTTGACCAATCATGAGAATAAAAGGAACAAGTGTGGAAGTTTTAAGCTCGTAATGTATTCGATACGCAAAGAACTGACCCACATGTAGCTGCGAAATATCGCGAATTTCAGGTATTCAGGATTAATTAAATTGTTAACTGGATCCAAAATATATTATTCAATTTTGCAGAACACTGCTTGTGGGGTTTTTGAGACTTTGAATAGAGTCTAACTATATTTATCAACACGATGCTTCGTTAAGGTGCTGCTATCGCTTTGTGTAAATTTACAGGCTCCAATTCATTATGAAAATGGACGAAACTTTCCTGTGTTTAACATGTTGGGACCAGTAAAGGAATTGTAGGAGAAAATATTTTCTCAGTAGAAACTCCAAAGACCGGATTGGTTGTTATGGATGAAAAAAGGGCACCGATATGAACAGTTTTGCTTTCACATTTGAGCTATTTAAAATGTTTAAGTCAGTATGCACCAGAAACAATTTGGGGGGGGGTGTAAAAATTGCCATTTTCTTGAAAATCAGTTTCAAAATTACTGCCAAAACGAAAGGACAACTTTGGCGTAAATAAAGCAATAAATAAATAAACACAACGTCTAATTGCACATTTTATGGAGATCAATTATTTTCCGGAATTTATTGCTTTAAGCCAGAGATTTGCCAAAAGACCGTTTTCCGAACCCGAACTGCGGGTATTTTGGTTGAACATTGATTTCTCAAAAAATACCTAACTAATTTACGCGGTTTTTGGAAGGACTGCGATTCATACTATTACGTTTTTCTTGGTTAGAAAATGAAATTTCTCCAGTTGTGATAAAACCTAGTGCGAAGATTGCAAAATTTTGTGTCGCCGTACGTTCAGTCCATTTAGTTCCTGAATTCTTGCGGGAAACTGATTGGTTTACGTTCTGCGTAGTGCGTGGTACTCTGCCAGGTATAAGTTTTGAGCCAATTTAACCTTTTTATGCCTGAATCTCCTCAAGACTAACTGTTGGAAATGACCAATTTTATATTTTTGACTGCCATGTTTTTTACTGGGAGCAGCTAGAGAGAGCGAAACTTCCACCAATCGATAGGGAATTAATTGCTCTACATTTCGAATGTTAGCAATGAAGGGTCATCGAAGCACCTGGAAAAAGTTAGAGTCAAAGTTGGGAAAAGTACGAATTTTGCTAAACTTCTATCGCAGAAAATCAACTAATCGATTTCTGGGTGGAAGAGTTGATTCTGAGACGGAATAAACTATACTTTATTTTATTGTGCAGATCCTCTCCTACAAACTTTTCCGTCGACAAACCACAGCCGGCCCTATATTCGAATAAATGAAGTGCTCTAATAGGTCCCGAAATTTTCTGAATTTTCATTCTCGGCGGAAAGCTACAGAAACTCTATAATTATCGCTGGCGTGTAAATATACTCCCAAAATGGGGTCGACGTGTGGAAGAAAAAACAGACTGTCAAACAGTGACTTGTCCCTGTCCAGAAAATTTCGGTAACTTTTGAGAAATTTGCTAACTTATGAGATTCTCTTGTTTCGATACATTTTCCAAACTTTCGAGACATTTTTGTCAAATACAATAGTATTTGGATGTCTCGAAATATTTTCTAAATGTCTAGAAATATTTTCAAAATGTCTCGAAATATTTTAAAAATGTCTCGAAAGTTGACATTTGTCTAGAAAGTTTGTCTCGAAACATGAAAAAATGTCTCGAAATATGTCTAGACAAATTAACCACTTTCTCAGAAACCTTCAGCACTACCTGCGACTTATAATGTGACATACCCATTGGGAAATGTCTCGAAAGTTAAAATTGTCTCGAAAGTTTATAAAATGTCTCGAAAGTTGGCAAAAGTCTCAGAACTTTTCTCGGAAGATTAAATTTTGTCTCGAAAGTTTGAAAAACTTTCGAGACATTTCCTCAAACTTTCGAGACATTTTGTCAAACTTTCGAGACATTTTGTCAAACTTTCGAGTCAAACTTGTGAGACAATCGCTAACGTTCTGAGACATTGTCTGAGACAAATCAGAAACTTTCGAGACAAAATGTCCAACTTTCTGAGAAACCTTCTGCACTTCCCGTGACTTATAATGTGACATACCCATAAATTTCAAAATTGGGGTTCAGCTGACTACATTTTCTTTATTCTTTTGTCAGGGTGTCCGCTACCTCGGTTTAGCCGTTGTATCTGTCGGTGTCGGTATAGTTTTTTTTCGCTATCACTTTTTGTGTTGTTTTTCTACTAAAGCGGTTGCACGGTTTATGGTTTCACTTTTTTTTCTACGAAATTTTCCTGTTTCCTTTCCTTGAAAATTGCAATTCTTTGATGACATCTTTTTCCATTTTTGTTTTGTTTTATTAATCTACTACCTTACATTGGCATTGTTACGTATGTATATCATCTTCACTTCTTCATTTACTGTTGTTCATTCCATCATGGCTGCTACTTCCATACGTACAATTTTTGATTTCTCTTATTTTTGTTTGATATCTACATGCATAATAATTTTTCTTGTCATCTATGTACATATATCCAATCGTGGGTTTTGTTCTTTTTCTGTTCTTGTTTCCTGTCTGTGCAACCCTACTCTTTTGGTACCTGGGTGATCTCGGGCGGGAACTTAAAAATTTTACGTAGGTTTTGTCGTAGGTAATTTTTCTAGTAGTTTTGTCAAAATGTCTCGATTGAGTTACGAGTAGTTTTATCGTTGGCCGGTTAGCATGTTAGGAAAGTTGTGTGCTCAACCGTGGTGTGGTGTATGTTCACCACTGTCGTTTCTTTTTATTTTTACGTAATTCTCACAAATGTTTTATCTTTACTAGTACCTAAGGTACCTGTGGGTAACATTCTTTTTATCAAGCGTTCTAACTGCGTGGACCCGTCCGAGGCCGCCCGGGGCCAAAAGAGGGGGAATTATGTGAAGTTAGCACCGACAGGAAAGATATAAATTATATTTGAGTTGCTAAGCCTAAGTGAATTTAGCATTATATTTCGACAAACGTTCAATGATTTTTTTTACATTACTCTTGTCTAATTCCATAGGTCTGGTAGCTAATAGTTGATATTCACCATATTGGGTAGTTGTAGGTTCAGTTGTGGTTGAGTAGCGAATGGGTAAGGTTGGGTTCGAATATTTGGGGAGAATAGTTTTGATATTTTCGGGTAATTCGTCTTGCTCTGTCGGCAGTTGCCGGATGTTTGGTTGTGCTCTGAATTTGTCAAAGTTTATGTGATTATTCGAAGTTTATATTTTTATGTTAATTTTGTCATCAAGTTTTGCCGAAATTATCAATAAACCGTTGTAATCGCCAAATTGATTTTTAGTTGGTCAGGATCCTCCATTTCTCCAACATCTCACACCACCGGTATTCACTTGTAATCTAAGTCTTATCCTAGTAGTCAGAAGAGAAGGCAACAGCATTTCACTAAGTTTCTTAGAGTTAAACTTCACACTACGGTAAATTCTCTCAAGAAAATAATTTAAAGCACGCTTGAAATTCCAACTACAGAATTTTTCGGCTGCGTATTTTGGTACGTATTTTCGTTTTTGACAGCGTATTTTTAAGCTCAACTGCATAAACATCAAATACGCAGCACTTTACGAAAAAAACCGCTGAACAGAGTAATACCACTAGTTTAAATTTGCCGCCAAAATCTTGCTTACTGTTTTTCCCACACATTGCCTGATCTAAATGCGTACTGGTTGTTTTTGCTGGTGGGGGGCGCCCCCACCCACTTTTTGGGTTCCCCCACTCACCCCAAGGTGCCGAAATTGCCAAATTTTAACGATTTTTCCTCAAGACATTCAAAAACTTTCCGGCTTAGCCAGAAATTTTTAGTCAAAAATCGTTTGTTGCTGAAACTTAATTTTTCAGCACTTTTAAGCTTAGTTATAACAATATATGTGGAAACCAGGCTATTTATACCGCATTTTTTAGCATTTTAGCCCGTTCTATCCTCCAACTTTTGGACCTCCGCCCCACTAGTGGAGGGGCGTCCCCCCACCTATTTTTGCCTAAAAACCCCAGGCATAAACTGGCATATCTCCAGAAATCTGCCCCCTCCAGATTTGGATCGCTCCAGCAAAAATTGGACCTCCCCGCAGAATCCAAACCTGCTCGAAAATTTAAGTTTTGAAGCTTTAAGGTGCTGGGTCGAATTTATGCTGCATTGTTACAGTGACAAGACTGTAAATTATACATTCAATTCATGGAATTCGACTCTGATGTTTAGATCACCTTAAAGCTTAGAATGCACTTGTAACATACAACTAGGCAGGCTGTCTCAATTTAACTGTTCAACTTGTACATGCATTAACACGAATACAATTATTTGAACATAGATTTCTCTAAGTGTAGGAAACCTAAAGAAAAGCGACCAGTTCAGACTCAACAGAAACGTCTTCCCCGAGAGCTATTTTCTCTGACATATATACGTATATAAAGGCTGAATATTTTCAGAAAAAGGTTGACTTTGTTCGATTTTCATCAAAATTTTCAAGTTTGGACGCTTATCTCTAGCGAACAAAAAAAATACGACAATACGTTAGCCAGTGTAGGATGATAGTAGTAAACGTTACGGCGGATTAAAGCTAATTTCTCAAAAAAAGTTTTTAGGTCGCACCAGTTTTGAAGTGTATCCAGGCTAAATGATGTTTACTGTGGCAAGTCTAAATGAATTTCAGCAATAAATATATATGTAGCCCACCATCAGCATGATCGGATATCCTCTTTGCAGATGAGTTGATAATACCGCGGCCCACGATTCCTAGGCCTGTCCCACGAACCGCATCGCCATACAGATGTACGCTTTTGAAGCCAAATGTACGCGGACCCAAACCAGCACTTTTAGGGTTAATTTTCAAGCACAATCGACTTAGCTGAATGTTTAGCTTTTTCCTCCTTTTTTAGTAACTGCATGTGTAAACCTATATAGGTTAAATATTGTTCAATTTTTAGCTCAGCAGAAGTAAAGAGTTGCTTTTGACATAATATATACTTTCAAAACATTTTGTCTCTGGGAAAATGCTCCTCCCAAAACTACATACAAAGGGCCATCCCCCCACTGTTTGAGCTTCCCATCCAATCACTGTGCTACCCAGAAAATGCCCAATTTAAGCATTTTTGGTCAAACTTGTCATAAGGATTCCGGCTACGTCGTAATCTTTGTCTAAAATCGACTATTCTGGAACTCAAAGTCAATTTTTGAGCATTTATAGCAGTACATGTAGAAAGCAGGCTTTTACTGCATTTTTGGAGATTTTAGGGCACTTCGGATTTTCCCCCACATTTTGGAGTCCCTCAACGGGGCCTTGAAATAAAAGTGTTGGCCAGTCACGTGACCCCGAGCTCACGTGACTCTCCGCATGCGAAATTACTCCACCAAATTGTTTACTAGAGCAACAGAACACAAAATAAATAGATTCTCAGCTTCCTCATATCAATAATCAAGGTCAAGCATATTGGCCTGGGTACCTATATTGGACCTAGAAGTCGAAAACCAAAATTCGAAGTCCAACCTGTTCAAAAGAAGCTTGGGGTCAAATTTTTTTACATAATAACACTACGGACTATGCTCTATTTATCGAGGGACAGAAAAATTTCTTAGCTGTATCCTGAGATTAGATCCGTGGGTGATTTTGTGTGAATTCGTTCACAAAAAATCAAAAAATTATTACTCACGCTACACAAAGGCTGTCGGCATGAAATTTGCACCATATGTTGTGGGGTCACTACCGTTCCATATACTAGGGATCGACCGGAACTCTAAAAAAACGGTACCGGAACCGGAACCGGAACTGGCTTTAAAAAACCGGAACCGCAACCAGCTCTTTAACACTACAAAAATCGAAATTTTTTTCTGACGTTTTGGACAATTTTTGCACGATTTTTCGCTTTTTTGTAGCTACTACAACATTGTAATAGCTTTCTAATTGTATTTTGAATATTATATATTTCAATGCACGAATAAGAAACTTGCAATTTATTATGAGAATTTTGTCTTATTATATAGTTAAACTTTATATAATTACTATAGATTTAAAACATTAATTATATCACGGTATCTATAAATTATGACCATATTGTCTATATATGTGTATATATGTCTATTCGAGCACATGCTTGACACAAAAGGTTTTATTTTATCTACTTTATCGAATTTCGATGGATGACTTAATCGAATGCAATTTGACTTCTAAAGGAAATTTACTGGCAGGCAAATAAAAATAAATTTCTTAGTTAAACAGAATATTAAATTAATTTAAATAAATCGATAGAAATTGATTCCACGATATGTCTGCGAGCGAGCTTTCGGCAAAATAAGCCAGAAATATGTTTAGTTTTTATCTGAGTTACCTGACAATTTCTAGTCATAATTTTATATACGACTTTATTAGAGCTCAAAGAAACGTTGCAGCATTTTCAAAACACAAAATATAAAATAATTGTCGCGAATATAACGAGCTTTTATTCCATTTGTAGTCAATAGATAAATTAAAACAATTTTTCTGAAAATTACTGTTCCCGTAATTACTATATATAAGATTTGGCTGTATCAGCTATGAATTTAGGTAGCATCAGCTTCGAAAATTGGACTTGTTTGGAATATCAACTTTTAAATTTTGGGTGACCTCAACTTGCAATTAATAACAAAATAATTACTTTACGTATTATTTGAGTTTTCTGAGAAAAAGGTAAATCTTTGCACTTTTCTGCATATCTTTTGTCCCTGGTAGCAATATATAAATTTTTACCATTAAACATACAAGAACAATAAAGTATTTTTCACAAGTTTCAAAAAAATTGAATTAAACTTAATTTTTTCTAGGGGCATTTCTATTTTTTGGCTAGCTTCATCTGTTTTTTTAAATTTATATAATGACATTTCTTCAAAATAATTAAACACCCTTCCTATTTTTTCCATCCATAATTTTTTAATATTTTTGTTGCACTCTGCACTAAGTTATTTATGTACAAAACAAACAGCAAAAAGTTTATTGCCTGCTATTTAAACAATAGTTGAGCTAAAAAACTGACATCTAATCATACAACAGTGCACTAAATTTTAAAATAGCATAGGTCTACGCCAAGGCTTCAATATATTCCAATTTAGCAAAATTCAACAATTTTAAAGTATCTATCAAAAAGCTAATAGCAATCGAATCGGCCGGCTTGTGCTCTATTTTGAATTTCTAAATTATATAAGTGGGTAATATTTTGATCATATACGTAATTAATATTCATAATAATAAATTAACGATAAGGTACATACTAGATAATTATAAATAAATCT
This sequence comes from Trissonchulus latispiculum, assembly GCA_030248195.1. NCBI lineage: Eukaryota > Metazoa > Nematoda > Enoplea > Enoplida > Ironidae > Trissonchulus > Trissonchulus latispiculum. Next base: position 32,937 of record JASAND010030839.1, read on the forward strand.
AAACATTCTAAGTATATAATGCAATAGCGCCGAAGGCGAAAATTTTTGAGAAAATAATATTCTGCTTACACGAGATTCGCTATTGTTTCAAAATGTTAAAAGAAATTTTACAAAATTTCTGAAAATCAATAAAATTTCACTTTTGATAATACGCTAAAATTGGTTCCGGTTCCGGTACGTTTTCAAAAACCGGAACCGGAACCGAAACCAAAAGTACCGGAACCAAAAGTACCGGAACCGGAACCGGAATTCCGGTCGATCCCTACCATATACGTACCAAGAGTTTTTCGATCGGACCTCATTTGCGGAAATTCCAGCAAAATTTCGATTGTTTTTGTGAACCGTGCTATAAATGTATAATAAATATATATACTAGCGTAGCCAGAAAAAAATTTCGGAGGGGGGCTAGTCAAACATGCACTGAAATTTTTACCTCAACTGAACCACTAGAGGCTAATTTCAACAAAAATTTGGGCTTTCTGGAATATTTTCGTGGAAAAGTAGCGCCGCAGGCGAAAATTTTTCGAAATATTTATTCACGCTGCTGCTACTCCTCAAAATTTTTTCTTTTGCCTCCGATTTCGGGAGGGGCACGCCCCCCTCGCTCCACCCCTGGCTACGCGTCTGTAATATACACGTATATATACACGGTTCGCAAAAGTTTTTGTCTCAGATTTGGCTGAAAAGGTGCCCCAAGGGTAAATTGAGGTCGCTGATTTCAAAACTCAAATTGAGAGATCGAGCTGATCAATCGATCGATCAAAATTGATCAAAAAACTTTTGTCTCCGATTTTCGAGAACAGTCGTCTATAGGGTATATAACTCGAGGGCGCTGATTCCGAATCTGCGGTCGACATTTCACGCAAATCGGTCCTATGCCCGCAAAAATCAATTTTCCTAGATTTTTTCAAAAATCGTCAATAAGTCGATTTTGGCGGCTAGAATCGAAATCCAAACTGCAGATTCGGAATCGCTTCACCGAACCGAATTACCCTAAAGGCTACCTTTGGCGACAACCGCACAAAATATTTTTTCGAACCACAAGGGGGGATCAACATAGGAGGTGTACCACCTGTTTGGGTAGGGGGGGGGGTGGTAGAAGGTCCACTCTGGGTTCGAGAAACCCCACCCAAATCCGAAACTGGGGGGGGGGGAGGCGGAGGCCCCCCAGACCCCCCGCTGGAAAAATTTTACCGCCTCCCGTCACGAAGTCCTGGTTCCGCCTTTTTAGCATTTTTAACCCATTTTATCCCCCCACTTTTGGACCTCCCACCGCACTAGTGGGGGGGGGGCTCCCTCCACTTTTTTCGCCTAAAATAAACCCAGAGGGCAAGTCACGTGACCACTCCAGATGTGAAGTTGCTCCAATTGTTTGTTCTGTGCTTACTAGAGCAACTGAATACAAAATAAGTGGATTCCTAGCTTCCTCGTGGAATAGCTTCATAGAACCGGCCGACAGTGGTCCCACTGTCTAATAATAAGATTATATACTTCATGGTTGAATGTTTTTTGGCATTAGAAACGGCTGAAAATGCGATTTTTGGCATAAAAATAGAACCTTTTTTGGGGAGGGTTGGGGGAATCCTGGGGGTCTCGGGAGGGCCTCTCCCAGAAAAAGTTGGGGGAAGCAGCTTCCCCCACCCTAAACTCCGTTACACCTATCATAGAAGATTTTTAGAATATCACATCTGAAACACAATTTTTCAGCAACTTTTGCACAATATTGCCTCTAGTTTAAGTTCAAATCCAGCTGGGCCAGGCTTGCGTCAGGGGCCAGCATAGGTGTGTTAGAAGGGGGGGGGGTGGGGGGACCCCCCAAAATGATAAATTTCCGGGGGACCCCCCCTCAGATTTTTGCTACCCCCCCCAAATGTTTGGCCAAAAATGGCAAAAAATCGCAAATTTAGGGTGGGGTCCACCCACCCTCCGTCGGAAACCCCCTCCCCCCGACTTTTTGCACAGCCACACCTATGGCGGCCAGGGCTATTTTCATTTGCGTCACACGAAAAAAACATGCGCCATGACGCAGCCCCTGACGCAAAAAAAACCAAATCAAATTTTGGCTTAAAATCGCTTTAAAACGGTGAACGCCTAAAACGTTAAAAAATCCTTATTTTGAAGAAAAAAGGGCTAAAACCTAGAAAATTTTGCATTTTTTCGCCATTTTTCGAAATTTCTGAGGTCCGGATTCTGGAGAGGGGGTTTGGGGTGGGGTACCCCCATCACATTTCGGGGCCGGACCACCAAACTGCCAAGATTTACCCCCTCCCCCCACTCCCGAAACAAAGGTGTGGCTGGCGAAAAAAGTGGGGGTGGGGGTTTGAAAAAAGTAGGGAGGGGGTGGGTCTGGAAAAAAGGGGAGGGGGGTCGAAAAAATTTGATTTGAGGGGAGGGGCAAGAAACCTTTTCGAGGGGATGGGGTCGGCGAAAAATCGGTTTTTCGTTAAAAAACTAAAAAATTTTCTTAATTTTCAGCTATTTTCAGCGATTTTTAAGGTAATTAATTATTTTCGCTAAACTTTTGAAAATTTTCGAATTTTTGGCAAAAAATTTGCAAAAACTCAGGTAGGGGTTTGAAAACTTTTAGGGGAGGGGGTCGGCCGAAGGCGATTTGGGCATACGTAGTAGGCATGGGCACGGGACCAAAAATTTGGACCCGGGTACCCGGTACTACCCGAAGCCCTATGTCGGGTAATTGCGATACTACCCGGGTACCCGGGTACCCGAGCATTTTCGGGTACCCGAGAAATTTTTAACCTATTTTTCGGACTTGGCCATTTTGAAATTTAACTTTTTTCAGGGGTCTTTATTCACATGGAGCTTAGGTTGTATAGATTTTAATTCTTAAGTTATTTTAAAGGAGTTTTAAAGACTTAAAATGGATTAGAGGGACTTTCAATTAATTGTCGCGGTATCGGAACCTGGTGTAAAGATATGTTGTTCGTCAGTAAAAGATTAAATTAGAGTAAAGAAGATTTGCTAAGGTTCGAGAGTGTGTGCATGTCAACTCGCCTAGATCGCTTACCCTAAACAACTACCAAAGGCGCCGGCAATCTAAAAAGTACCGTGAGTTTACTGTTTTTGCAAAAATTATAGAAAGTACAAAACTCCAGAAATTTCACATAATAACAAAAGGATTTTACCAGACACAAATAATAACCAGCAATAATGACCAAAGCAAATACAAAACAGCGGAACCAAAATAGTAGCAAAATTGGGGTCCCCAAAGGTTAAAGGTCACCCAAAAATCGGACAAGTGAGGAGACAGAAAATGAAGAGACCCGACCTCCCGACACCAAAGATTCTACAAGACTGACTGGAATTTGCGCTCAATTTAGACTTGTGAAAATTAGCTAAGGAACCGAGGTTCCTACACGAGAGTGTAATTTACATTTACTGTTCATAAAGATAGCGCTACACTTTAAGGTGGTGATTCCGTTTGGTGTCATCAAATTTGAATCATTATTACTCAAACATTATTTGGAGTTAGAAACCCATCTTAATATCAAACTGTAGCTTTAAATTTTCTCTTTTTAATGAATACAATGAAATTAATTTTGGTTTTTCGAAATTATTTTACTGTATTTTAGAAGGAAAATAATTTTCCGGATTTTTTTGCAGGCTGCAATAAATTTTTTCGGGAGACGTCGGTTATATCAATCGATACATCTGCCAAATAGCTGGGGACCCTTTTTTAATTACTGAGAAATCGCTCTTCGTTGTGGAGAAATTAGCAAAAAGGAATGCGCAACCTGGATTTTGTCTACTTTTCCAAACTTTGGCAAGCGACCATGTTCGCTAGAAAGCCGCAATCGGGGCAACTAAAAAAGGGTCTCGGGGTAATTTAGTGCAGAACGCATCTGCAAAATAGCAGTCCTTTGCATAAGGAATGCTCCACAATCCCCAGAAAAAAATTGGTCGTGTTTTTGAAAAAACTACATTTTTTAAAATTACAGCCAGTAGGATAACAATTGGATAACGATCATGTCGCAGATAATTGGCCTCTGTATTGCCTTTAAAATGATACCCTTGGTTTGATATTGCGGCATGTGCAGCTCAAGAAATAATGGATTACTTGATTTCTCAAGAAATGACAAGTTTTCGATGCCAAAATAAGAAAATTGGTTATATCTCATGATAGCGAAAAGCTAGAAGGTTACTTTAAAAAGCAAAAATGTAGAGCATAACGAGATCTTTCGAATGAATGTAGTTGCAACTATGCAGCTGCTGCTCAACTGTCACAAATTGGCTAAAACCGTCTTGACAGCAGCTATTGAATTTTTGAACCGGGACTGCGCAGAGGATGTTAGAACGCTAAAATAAGTGTTTTTGGAAAGTTTCGTAAAATTCCGACTTGGTTTGTGCTGTAAACTAACAAAAAGCACCAAAAGGATCACCACCTTAAGTGAATTTAGATGAAAATCAAAGGAAATATCGGAAAATACTTCACACTGATGCTGATGCAGACGACATTGATTGTTATTTTATAACCGCGCTCAGATCAGCAATTTTCAAAGTTTCGTACCACCGTTGTGCTGTCCGCTTCCTCTAACCTTCAAATGTTAACAAATTTTAGAAAGTATTTTTTGATCTTGACCTAGCATTTAGGCACTCATCGGAGGCCCCTTATGCTGCCTCTCCGTGGACCGCAAGCGGACTAGAGACGGAGAGACGAAGGTCAAGGACAGAAAACAAGACCCCCAAGCCAAGCTGGCGTACGGTTATTTCGGACACACCCAGGGCAGCACATGTCGTTTGCCGGCATGCACTGCCCCCGCATGCCATTGGCGCCTAAGATGGCTGAAACCTAATAATGCCTGCTTGGAAGGCTGTGGACAAAATCGAGGCTGCAGAAGAGGGTCGTGGGGAGGGCCAAGCGTCAGATAGGGCAGGTGTGAAAGTCCGCAAGCATTATTTGTGTTTGGAAAACCTGTGCAGTCCTTATTTTTAAGAGTATAGATAGGGTTTTAGCCTATTTTACTTAAGAGCTGAAGTTATGTATGTTGACTTGGCTTTTAATGTTTTTGTTATATATTTTGCCACTGATGTTACAGTTTGAAGCTGGCTTTAATGCCGCGGGGGTTTTGCAAAGAAAAACTCCCACAGGCCAGCACTCAACGTACTGCCGTGCAAGGATACTATACATCAGTAAATGTAACACCAATATCAGCAAGTATTTGAATTATGAGAGCAAATTCCCTATGACAAAGTTTGGCTAACTTCAATTGCTTGTCTCTGGAAATTGGAACAACACAAAAGGCAGCAAACAAGCAAAACCTGCATGGAGTACTAAGTTTTACGTAGTTTATTTTCGTTTTCAACCTGGGAGCGTTTTCTGAGTTCAGAATTCAGTTTAGAAACAGCCAAAGATGACAAAAACTGAAACCTACGTTGGCATTAGTGAAGGAAGTTTTTCTACTTTGGTATTGACGAGACGATGTGGCATTAAATAGAATCACTAAACTTTCAAGATCATATCTGTCACTATTGACACTATCTAATGGTATTTAGTTTTGTTACTTACAGTTTAGAGAATAACGCAGAGCTGTGGCAAAAGTCACTAATTTGATGCGAACTGTTTTGTTCGTATCTTGTGAATTATAGGTTTTAATTAATTCATCGACTTCAGCATATTGCTTGCTCCAACAGGAATTCAATGAAAGAAAAATTATTAGAGCATGGTAAATTCAATATTTTAAAAACAAATCTAAAAATAGATAATTATAAAATGTTTGAAAAATACCAGGACTAATTCCTCTTCCCATTACTCCGTTTTTTTTGTTGTAGTATGTTTTTATAGTATTAAATTTTATAATAAACTGAAAAATCTTCGGTGGTTAAAATTGCTTTAGCCAAAAATTTTGGGTGGTTAAAAATTTTCTGACCCAAAAATTTTCTGGGCCAAAAATTTTCTCTCAGCTTGATCCAGATTAATCCGGTTTTATCCGGTTTTTTCCGGTTTTAACTGGATATCGGGTACCCGAAGCAGGACCGGAAAATGGAAGGAAAATTTTCGGGAAATTAGTTTCCCTGGAACTTTGGGTCTGGGGAGGGTAAATCTTGGAAGGTTGGTGGTCGACCCAAGAAATGTGATGGGGGGTACCCATAGTTTCCCTGGAACTTTGGGTCTGGGGGGGGGTAAATCTTGGCCGCCTCCGAAATGTGATGGGGGTATCTCCCCAACCCCCCCCCCCAGAATTCGGACCTCAGAAATTTCGAAAAATGGCCAAAAATGCAAAATATCCTGTAATTTAGTCCCTTTTCATCAAAATAAGGCTTGCTCTTAACGTTTTAGGCGTTTTTGCACCGTTTCAAAGTGATTAAGTCAAGTCGAAATTTTAGAATTTAGAAATTTTTTAAAAAAACGACCATTTTTAGACCAAATTTAGCTAACTTTTTGGTCAAAAAATCGCTGGGGGGTTCGGGGGGGGGTGTAGCCGAAAGTTGGGGAAGGGTATCTGAAAAATTCTGGGAGGGGTAAAATTGGTCAAAAATTTGGGGGGAGTACCCCCCCCCCCAGCCCCAACCATAGGAGTAATTGGTGGGGGGGTTTGGGGGGGGGGTAACCCCCCAGCCATCGTTCCAACCCCCCCCCCCCCCAGAAATTTTTGGGGACCCCCGGCGCCCCCCAACTGGGGGTGTGGGGTAGTCGCGCAGAGGGCGCGACAATTGGCCAAAATTTGGGCATTTTTAGGGTAAAAAAATTTTTTGGGTATTTTTGGCATAAAAATTGAAAAATTTTTTGGGGGAGGTTTGGGGGGGTCGTGGGGGGGGGTTGGGGGGGTCTAAAAAAGACCCCTTACACCAAAATTGCGGGAGAGGGGGCCCCCCCTTACCCCAAATCTCCGTTACACCTATGGCCCCAACCCCCCCAAGAAAACTATGGGTTTGGGGGGAGTGGTAGAAAAATTTTTCAGGGGGGGGGCGGAGGCCCCTCCATTTAGGGGGAGGGGTCCCCCCCCTAACACACCTATATATGTCCCGTGCGCGACCGAAAGTTCCAGGGAAACTATAACAATGACGAGACGCGACGCGAACAATGTCAGTCACAATTTTCAAGCCAAATAGCCAGAGATTAGGTAAATGAAAATAGAAAACTTTATCGCATCCTAACGACATTAACCATTATAATGAACTTAAAATAAAAAATCGTGTATTCGACAACTTAATGTTGCAAATTAACATAATAATAGAACTTAGAGTTGCGCACTATCATTGGTACTTATTCAGACAACAGTAACATCATAATGCAATAAATTAATCCACTGCACTCAGTTAAGGAAAAGTTCATGCTACATGATCGGTGGTAAACTCCGATGATTGAAACACTGTACAGATTCTGCAATCGTACTTGCAATCTAGTGATGCACATAAGTGATTGAACAGTTTACTCTTAAATTCTAGGCCATTGTCTGTTATCAGTATGTATTCCAGTGATATTCTTGTTTCGACAAAAATGGAAAAAATTATCAAGTCGCAGAAAATCTCTGATTGCCTAGATTACCCCAATCTTATGTTGTTTCCATAATGACTACTAGGATCAAATCAAGGTGTGTAAAACTTAAGGTGCTGGTTCGGGTATTTATAGCAAACTTTGAAGCCCGGTAATTTACCCAATTTTTCTAAACGATAATTTTTATATCACTTTGAGCATAGAATGTGCTTGTTTGTTACTACTTAGAGTACAGCTGTCATATTTCAACTGTACGTCTTGAACAGGCGTTACCAGGAAAACAATATTTGAACATGAATTTCTCGAAGTGGGGGAAATCTAACGAAAAGCGATTCGCTCATGCTTCAAAAGAAACGTCTTCCTGAGTGCTATTATTTTCGAAATTGTTTAATGTTCAAGTAAGCTCAAGGTTTTGAAAAATGTAAATTTTGTCTGGTTTTCGTCAAAATTTTCAAGTTTGGACGCTTATTTCTATTGAAAAGAAACGCAAAAACGCCAAACCATGAAAAACAGCTCTCGGCAATTGTCCCAAAACTGCAGGTGTAATGCCGTTTTCTAATTGCTTGCATGAGTTGAGAGAAAGCCGTGTTCAACACTATTTGGTTGCGATTTTCAAAATTGTTTTCGTTGCTGTGTATAGGTAGAGATGCTGCAGAGACCTCTCCGTTGGTCATAACATGTCCTTTTGGACTACATATATGGACAATATTTGACCGACGGACCAACGCTGTAAAAGCTGTCGAAATATTGCAATATTTGATTTTTCGAAAAATGATCATTTTTGGACCTCGAAAATGAGGTTTCGCTGTTGTTATCTCATAAACCGTAAGAAATCGCAGAATACTTCCAAGAGTAAAGTTGTAACTATTGGTGAGGTTAGTCTTATGACTATATATGACTTTTTGTGCCTATGTAGATCCCACATGGTTTCCTAGACCCCTCAAAAGTTAAAGTTAAACACTTTTAAAATTATCCCTATATATTATTTTAATTTCTAATTATTTCCCGAATACGTTCACTCACTATTAATGCAAAAGCTACTTACATGTCCAGTTGAGGCAGTCACATGTGGCAGGTTACGTTTATCTCTATTGTATGATTATCAGTATTAAATTAGGTCACAATCCAAACTATTTAACTTACTGTAAGTCTAAAACATTTTGCCATCATGAACAGTTTTTAATGGGTACAGGTTAACAATTCCCATTGGATTACTAATGCCAAAATTAAAATGATCGTAGCTAACCAGCAATATTAGATAACAGTTATCCAATTTTCTAGATTTTCAACCAATCCTAAGATAATAGCTAACTGATATCTTTTATATCTGATAACTGTTATCTATTTTCCTTGAATGATAACAGTGATCCACGAAAAATAGATTACAGCTAAAAAATTTTTTTACAGTGTTGGTTTTATAGCTGCAAAACACATTTCCTTGAGTTAAGCCTGCAACAGATACTTCTGCTTCAGGTGCAACCGCGTCCACATCATCTTCAGGTCCTAAATAACGGAATTTGTATTTGTAGTCTTTCAGAACGGTGTATTTAGAAGCCTGTGATCAGCCATCGAAATACGGTGAATGTATTGGGGGTGAGAATGGTGTAGTTGGCTGTGGTGTGCGAAGAATGCTCATTCAAAGTTAAAGTGCTGATTGATTCGTCACTCAAGATAAGTAACTAATGGATCTGTCGAGAAAAGTAACTAATGAATTGTTCTCACGCAGTTAGCTCACTTTCAGTTGTATACAGAAGATGACTAACTCAAAAGTATAGTAAATTTGAAAAATTGAAATATAAATACATGCGGTTACTAAAATACGGAAATCAATTGAAGTATCTGTCGAAAGTCTTTGAAACAGTTTTGTACGTCCAAAACTAGAATTGTACGATCACAGCCATTCAAAACTAGAATTGTACGGCGGAGGACATACAAAACTAGTTTTGTACAGAATGACCCATATAAGTATACTTTATAGCACACCTTAGCGTGCATTCACTGATTTATACGCACGCCGTGTGGGAAGCTCCGAGTGTGGGGCACGAGTGCGCGAAGAGCACGAGTGCCACGCACGAGGGCTTCCCATACGACGTACGCAGTACAAATTAGTGAACAACGCTAAGGTGTGTTGTAAAGTACTTATACAACGATTCAACCTCTCCTTAATTGATTAAACCTTACTCATTTATGTTGCAGCTGACAGCTAAGTTTAGACAAATTTCAATATGAAGTGGCAGCAACATTATTGCTTGCCATGGCTGGGAGACCTACTTTTTGGAGGTTGGAGCTAGAAAAAAGGTTGGACCTTTTTTACCTAGCTGTCTAGGTTGGAGCTCTGCTGTACACACTGCTGTAGCATGCAGGCAACTGTATGCTACAGCAATTTAGATTAGGGACCGGCTTCCCATCGTGCAGCGTGCGTATAACTCAGTTATACGCACGCTGCACTGTGCATTATCTGATTTATATGCACAGTCTTTACATAGGAAAAGTGCAAAAGAGTTGTATAAAACTAGTTTTGTACGCTTTCGGGTTATACACATAACATACTACATCTCCATAGGGGTCCAGCAAGTGCGAAAAAAGAAAAAATGACAAATATTTTTGAGACTGCCATTGTTTGTTAATGTAGTTAAATACAAAAAAACAAGATAATTGGCATGAATGGGTTGCCGCTGCATTTTCTTTCTTATAAACAAGATAACTCAAGTTTCCGTGTCAAATATCACGAAATCCGTACATTTTTCGGAAATTTCGATTTGAGCTTCGAAATCAGCGTGGTCGAACTAGCATATGACCAACTTTTCAGAAAAATTAGAGATAAAGCATTTTGTGATTCAAAGTCCAACTTTCCGTGAGTTCACGCAATTTCATTTTTTCGGTTGTAACTTTCCGCATTTCCGAAGGTGCCTTAAGATGAAAAGTTTCTCAGATCGGCGAGATTTTTCATTTAAGTACCAAATCGACCGGTTTCGGGTAATTGTTTCAAAATACAGAATCTTCAGGTTCGAATATCACGAAATCCGTAAATGTTCCGAAAGTTTTGATTTCGAAAATTTCGAAATCAGTGCCATCGAATTAGCGTATGACCGACTTTTGAGACCAACTTTTGAGACCAACCAACCAACCAAGTAAATAATGTATGTATGTATGATAAAAACGTAGCCAACACATATCGTGCAGAGCTGAAAATTCGAACTTTCGCGCAGTGAGCTCGAAAGCTGTGCTGGGTATTAAAGCCACGTTCAGTGACCATGTATGATTAGGAACCTCGTCCAAATGTGAACGGTATATTACAAACGTTGTTTGTTTGTTAGAAACATACCGCACGTACGGTTTGAAAGTAAATCTACGCTTTCCAATAAGTTCGTTTTTCTGTACTCTTATTTTAAACGTTACTGCTTTTACGTGTATGTGCAGTTATGCAGGTGCCTGTCAAATTCAGAAAAGGCTAGCTTAAGCTTCAATTGAGAAAAGGAAAAACTTGCATACAACCTACGGTAGTAATATACGATTTATTCTACGCTTTCAAAAGCATACTTTGCTATGAATATACGCTTTTGGTTTGGACGAGGTTCCTTAGCGTGCATTAATTAAAGCTAATATGAACGTTAAAATTCCAGAGGAAAAGAGATTAAATAAACTTTGGATCAAAGCTACCATTTCAACTAACGAACGCTAATTCAAAGCTAACTTCAACAAATTCTAACGATGGAAACAAAAGTGAAATGTTTTTGTTATTATTTTGAACATTTCGTTACTTTGTGAACTTTGTGTCTGCACTGAACATTTTACATTACTATTTATCTACAATATGAACTGAGAAAATGTTAGCCTACATTTTGGTGTTAAGATCGCTTCTTAAGGGGGGGGGGCTACGAACAGGTTGGAACGACATCGTCTTAGAGAGCTACTTTCCCCCCAACGTTAGCCAACACATCAAAGTAAAACTTTTAGGGTGGGCAACAATATATCTCATATACACCGTTTTTGGCAGGACGCCAAAGATCTAATTTTGCGAAAAATGGGATTTTTCAAATAGGTTTTTTCAACTCTGGTGGATTAATTCTGAAACTTTTAGCAATAAATATTAAGTGTTACTAGTGCTAAATACTAAAAGTATATCGGCTTTCGAGCGGTGCTTCCTTCTTCAGCTATAACAGCCCAAAGTTTGAAATTTGGCAAAACGTTGCCATGTGACCGTGGGACGTTTTCGATCTAATAAAATTGACAGCCCCTAAACTACCCCAGCTTTTTACCAAATATTAGGCTCTGGTAGGGACAAACTGTCTGTAAGTTTCGAGGGCTTTGGTTTTCTGGTTAGTCTGCTAGCATACTTTTTGTTAAGAAATAACCCTTATTTTTAGACCTGAAAAGCTAGCTAAACGCGACAAAAATGGGGCCAAAAAGTTTTTGTCTCCGATTTTGCCGAAAAGGTGCTTGTGGGGGTAATTTGACCTGCTGAATCCGAATATAAATCCGTTTTTCGATGTGACGCTTCCTTTGTTCAGTATGCGCTTACAACTGTCTTAGAGCTTTTTGGAGCGATCGCCATCCATACTTCGGGCAATCAATCCAGCATTTCTAAACATTTAAGCGAGGTTTAGTGGCCATGCTTTCTGCACATCTTGGTACACTCACTGGTCTGTAAAGCGCAGAGTTTCAGCCTATGCTGCTACAGTACTTTGGAGTAATTGACTCACATCTTCGAAATGGCACCAAACAGCTACAATATTGATAATGTAATCTTGCACTGCGAACACAGGGATTAACGAAATCACGTCACTTTTACATAAGTTAAGACAGATTCTTGGAGTTTAATTGGAGCAAAGTTGGGTTTATTTGGTAAACCACAGCGCAATAGACGTTAGTTAACCTACACCCAAACAGACCTACAGCACCCAATTTTTCGCACTTTGATTGTATCTCCCAGAAAAGGATACAATGGTCTAGAGATTATTTTACACGGTATCAAAGCACTATATGTCAGAACTCTTTCTGGAAAATTTGGGTACCGTACCCATACATTAAAACAGGGTCCGGTTCTGGGGGGTCAACGATAATTTTACCTTAATCATTCATGAAATATTGCACTTTAGCACAGAGTCAACTACCGTATACTTAGGCTTTGCATGCCAGTATTTCCTATAATCTACAAAATACCCCCTCTTGCCGCCGCCCGCCCCGGCGCGGCGTGTCCACCGAATTAGTAGAAGAAGTTAGAAAAAGTGAGAAAGATAAAATTTTCGATTGCAATCTAAGTTAAGAGTTTAGAGATAAAACAATGGGTTGAAAAAGAAGGACAACAGCTAAAAACGTCGGCACACACCGCGTATCCGGGTAGACTTTTGGTGCCACCGGCACAACTACTGTTAGGGCCCACAAAGAATAAACTAATCGGCTACCCCCCCCCCGATCAATACACACACTTCACTATACGTATATACTACGCAACAACTTATAACTAAACAATGATTAAACACAGAAGGACAAACACACCACACCGGAGCGAGCAACGACAGCAGTAGGTACACCTAACTACCAACCAGAAGCCCCTCCCGACAGATTCCACTCAACGAGACATACTTTACCGTGACAATTACAAAAACTGCGTGTAGTTGACTAAAAAATTAACAAACGGCGGGGCTAGATGTGGGTTTTTGTCCCAACAGCGATCCGGGTCATGACCCCGCCTCCCGCAAAACTGGCATTTGGGTCTAGGAGGTCCCGCCGGTTTCGCTAAACTTTCTAGCTTCTTTTCAAAATATTCTTTCAAAGCTTGCAATTCTTTAGAAAAATACATTTTAGTAGTATTTACCCCCTCTTTAGACTCGACTTGATAAATAGGGGCTACTGCATCTATGACCTCGTCGGGTTGACATTTGGCCAATCGAGTCCATGGTGGGTTCACCTTGCGAAAAAATAGCAGCCAAAGTCATGGAATAGTCCCCTGAATTTGCGCCGTTTGAGGTGGAGTGACGTTCTGGGTCCCCAAATCTTGAGCACCCCCCAAAATTTGAGAATTCAAAGCATTTCGCACCGGTTGGGAAGGGTCAAGGTCCGCTCCGGGGCAGCTTGAACCGGATTAAGACCCTGAGCTGGGGAGGCCTGACTGTCCACTAACTAAATCAGGTCACCCACAGGGGTTTCTCTACCCTCCCCCGAGGGTCCCCCCACCTGTTCATTACGATTTTGAACTTTCTCGGCCGTAATTTGTTGCTGGCAATATGTATTTGCCAACCGCTGGGGGGGGGCTAACCCGCTCTTTTTACACAGACGCTCTTGAAAATTCTGCATCAAAATGTACAGGTCGCCCTCCCCTTTTTTCTAAATAAGGGTCGATATCAATCACCTTTGACAAAGGGGAACCCCGCCGTGGGATGCTTTCACCATCTTGGTTTTCCCCCCGACCCGATTCTGACAAGGGGGCGTCAGACCTCCCCAACAGCAACTTTACAGTAGTTTCAGACTGGTTACAGGACAGAGAAGCACCCGGGCTCACCCCCCCCAGACCCAGGAGCGACTGACAAGGGGTGAAGACCCGTCCCGGAACAACTTCCAGCCACCCCACTTTCTTCTCTCGGAGGGCCGTAACGCCCCGACAGACTATTACTAAAATCTGACACAGACACTGTAGGGGAGGGGGAGCATAAAATGTGGACAAATTAACCCCACCCCGCCAATTTTCATCCTGTTGGGGGTGGAGGAATCACTCACAACCCTGAGAGAAGCCCCCCCCCAAGTGAACGCTGAAAAGTTAACAAACTAGACGAAACGGAGGGTAACCCCCCATTCTGCTGCATACTTAGCATGGAATCTGAACGGGGAGGGGGCCGGGGGCGATTCCCCCCCCGACTGGTCCGTCGCTCCGGGGGTGGGGTGGGGGTTAGGGGGCCCCCCCGAACTGTCTCCCCCCCCCCAAAAGTCACCCCTCCCACTGTCCATTTCTGTCATTTTTGAAGTCTCAAATTTGCTTTCTCGAATTGAGAAAGTTCGTAAAAAGGTACCACTTTTTCGTGTAAATTTCGTATTATACTACGAGTGGTAGGTCCAGAAAATTTGTTGGACATCTACCACTGTCACGGTCGCCACTTTTGTCGGGTATGAAACCCTGGTGCTAGTTTCACGATATGACTGACCGTATTGGTTGCAAGTTCTCGTCGAAGGTGTGTGATGTCCAGGCTTCAATAAAACGGTGATGTAGTTGATTGGTATTAGGCTAAAATAGGGCTCGCTCGTGAATGTCCGAACTCGTATACTAACAAAGCTATTTATTCGGATATCGAAAGAAACCAAACATTATCCAGACATAAATTTGACTCAAGCTACAGAAATACTCAACCAAAACTAGACAATCACAAAATAGCAGAACTGGCGAACTTCGCACCAGACGACCTACCCACAACTCGACCAACACCCCAACTGTCTAATAATCCGCCATTCTGAACTAGTTCATACGTATGAGTCATAACAAGCCATGACGATATTTTTACCTTAATCATTTATGAAATATTGCTCTTTAGCACACAGTCAACTACCGTATACTTAGGCTTTGCATGCCAATATTTCCTATAATCTACAGTACCTTGCGCATGGCGATCAGGGTGATACGAAGTTTGTGTACGTGTCATGTCGTGCTTTGGACCTACAACACCAACTTCTGATGGCTCCACAGGACGCTAAGCTGCATGGAATTCTTTCAAACTTTAAACTATTTTACACTAAACCTAATACTATTATGTGGCAAAAACTAGATAGCTTTTCCAACATCGCACTTTAGTGAAATTCGTAGCACAAAGAAGGTTAATTTGTAGCACTTAATTTAATTAAGGCCAATTCACATTAATTCACAAATTTTTTTTTCCCTTAGTGCCACACCCCAGTTGCTTTCGCGATGAGGGGTAACGCCAGACCCATTTTGCTCAGGGTCCATAGTCTGGCGTTGAATAATTGCAAATGCAATTACCCGAGGCATAGGCAAGGCTACTGCCGGGGCAGAAGTGATCACGATGCGCTCACTGGATCCTGATCACCCGTTAGCTCCATTCAAGGGGTTTCCCCCTTGACTGGCCAACTCCTTGAAAATCTCGGATAAGTACACAACAATTACGGGGGGAATACTCTGGCACCACAGCGCCATGCCTACTCTCTAAACAATTTTGTTGCCGCCTGGCAACAGACAATTTTGATGTTTCTTGTTTTGAGTTGCGAAAGCGGAGTACATCTGCATTCCTCCGCAGTCAACTCAAGTGTTCGCTTGTGTGTAAAAGTGCGCGTTTGTGAAAGCGTACCGTTTGGGAATTCAAAATTCTGCAGTTTAATTTATAAATAATAAATTAATTTTAAAAAGAAAACTGACCCCAGTTTTCCAAAGCTTGGCTGCCTTGGCAAAGTCTGCTCTCCGTTTCTACGCCCCGAATGCCGAGGCTGGACGTGTTTTCCCTATCTAATCGAATAAAGACAGAGCGTGCAGTGTAAACCGAGCAATTTCAAGAAATAGAAAGTGATAATGCTACAGTAGATGCTGCTGTTGTTTTCAACCGCAAGGAGATGTCAAGCTAACTGATACAATCCTATGCATAGAAATTATTATTCTTTTACCTTCTGTCCACGTACGAACGATATATATATGCATACCGTACGCTGTCCCAGTAGAACTTAGCTGTCAATGGTCACGTATATTTCCACAGAGTGTAATTAAGCCATGCTGCACCAGTTACTATTGTTATGGCAGTTATTCCAAAAAATTCCATGTTATTCATGCAACGCCAGAAGTCAGAATATATGTCAGGAAAATAAGTAGCAGCTTTATCTGAAATTAACCAGGGATGTGATATTAACTTACGTAATTAAGGCATTTAATTCAAACATTCGCAGATAATCCCGGATAGTGCGTTTCGGAAAGTGTTGGTAGTGCAGTGGTAGTGTTATATGAGTTTTCATAAACTTTTAGAGGCGTGCATGCACTGAAACAACCTGCAGGTTTCTCAAAAACGATTTTATTCTAAGCTTATCTTTTATCCGACCAATCTGCGTAAGCATCGAATCTCCCTCAGTGAGGGTAATTTATTCAATCTAAATAAACGTTCAGAAAACTTATCTTTGTAAGCAGCCACTTTCTCGTCGTGCTGGATCGGATCGAGCCAATTCACAAATTCGTAGCATTCTACAAACTTGTAGAATTTTCGTTCAATTGAAATTTGAATTTCACCTAAGATGGGGTGCCCCGAATTTGTTCGTTTGGCCTACTTTTTGGCAAAGTTTTAGAGCATGGGTGTGATCAAAAAATACTTGGCCGTTGGTTCATAGCTGCCTTCCATCCATGCGCAGCCGTCGGGTTTATGTGCCCGACCCCCTCTTTTTCACAACTACCAACATAATTAATTAAAATTCTCTGCTGGCTGCAAGACCCTGGCTTCAAGGTTGCCATTTGCCAATGATTCGGCACATGTGCCCCTATCTGCTGAAAAATACTAGACGTCTCTATCTTATTTGCATCTAAAGGAATTACTCTTCAAAGTTGAAGTTTCGGCAAAATTTTAAAATTTTTGGCTAACGAAAGGATATTTTACTACTGGTGCGAGAAAATGTTATGTTCTCAACTTCTAAGACAGCACAGAAATACTGCTGATATATAACTAGCGATAGTACCGGAACAAACACTGACAAAACTTTTTAAATATTTTTGGCTTCATACATATCATTCTTTCCTTCCTTCTTTAAATCCACCCATTCCGGATGAATGAAAGCGTTCCGATCTCTGTTTGGAATGAAAAGCTCCGGTCTTCTGCGTTGACGCAGAACAGGCGATGGTGCCCGAAGTATAGGTGGTGGTAAGGCAGCAGGAATCAGGAATGATCAGGAACCGTTAACCACGAAGGCCGAGGAACGGACGACGGAAGTTGCGCTCTCGGCCGTGTCGTGGTGTCTCGACCAAGGATTTGGTTTACATGGCGCCGCCAACTGACAGAACCAACTTTAACTCTGTAAGAGACTAGAGAGGTTCTCTGCAGAATAACTTGAACCCACTTCGGTTTTCGTTGCCTTCGGTAGTCTTTTACCCAAACGTTTGGGCCCACGACAAAGGACCGAGTTTGGGCAGAATTAGGGAACGAAGCCTTGGGGAGTGGTTTAAGCAATTCGAGGCGGTTACGCAGCATCCTCCCCATCAACAATTCGGATGGAGACTTGTCAGTAAACAGAGTTGGGGTGGAACGATAGACAAACAGGAATTTATCCAGTTTTTCTTTGTTCGAGATAACTGTCCCTTGCAGCCGCTTGAAGGTGTTCTGAAAAATCTGCACAAATCTTTCAGCTGCGCCATTGGTTGACGGATGGTATGGAGCTGTATAAATGTGCTTGATCTCACATCGCTTTGTCTAGGAGTTAAACTCGAACGAGTGGAGAGGCGCCCCGTTGTCTGTTACAATTTGAGCTGGCAACCCGAAACGGGCAAAAATAGAGGATATGGTAGAAATGACAATAGAGGCTGAAGTTGTAGAAATGGGGATAACTTCTGGCCAGTTACTATAACTTAGCCAGAGGGTGCCCAAGAAAGGACCAGCAAAGTCTATATGTAAACGGAACCAGGGGGCCCTGGATTATTCCAAGGAACTGTTGGCGCAGGAGATGGATTACAACTGGCTGTCTGACACTGTGGCCAAGGACTAGGCTAAGGACACGCTATTTTCCATATCCTTGTCAATGTTCGGCCACCAGACGTAGTTTCTCGCTCGCTGCTTTGTGCGAACGATTCCTGGGTGAGCTTCGTGAAGCTCAGACAGAATTGATCCTCTAAATTTTGAAGGAACCACAACTCGAAGACTGTTCATCAAACATCCATCCATCCAAGTTGATGACGAATGTTGTAATATGACTTAAGCTCCTTCTCAGTTTTGATTTCCTGGAGTTTCCAACCTGACTGCAGTGACATATACACAGCGCTGAGAACGGAATCTTCTAAAGTTGCTTCGGCAATATCTTGACTTGTAATCGGCAATCCACTTTCCAGGATGAGGCTTACCGATAGTTGGGCAAACTGGGACTGTTTATTTTGCTGAGGTTCTTCCGGTGGTAAAATGCTAATTTGGCATAAAATGAGGCCCTATAGGAGTACTCATTTGTGTCAAATAGCAAGAAATTTTACCGCGTGGAAAACTTTTTATGTCAACTTTAATCTTTAAAAATAGCCGAAACCGCCATTTTCAGTCTGTTGGATCCTGTGTAGAAGCCATCTGCAACCATAGAAGTCGCAAACCTTTACTAATCGAACTGAAATCTTTTGTGGGTGTGTTTTCGACCACACTGTGTTCAAATATCTCAAAATATTTTAATTTCAAAAAATTTGATAGTTTCGATTTCTGAGGTACCGTTGCCCAAAAAAGGCGTTTATTGGCATTTTTTGAAAGTTAAAGTTGACATAAAAAATTTTCACGCGACAGAATTTCTTGCCATTTGGCACAAATGAGTACTTCCATAGGATCTCTGCATATGCCAGATTATAGCCTTATAGCTCGCATCAGTAATAAAATTTTTCTTTCGTTAGACAAAAAGTTTTTAAATTTTTGCCGGAACTTCAACTTTGAAGAGTAATTCCCTTAGATACAGATAAGATGCAGAAGTTTAGTATTTTTTGCAGGTAGGGGCACATGTGCCAAATCATATTGGCTAATGGCAACCTTGAAGCTAGGGTCTTGCAGTCAGCAGATTTCTAATTAATTATATTGGTAGTTGTGAAAAAGGGGGGGGGGGTCGGGCACATAAACCCGACACCTGCACATGGCTGGAAGGCAGCTAAGAACCGACGACCAAGTATTTTTTGACCAAACCCATGCTCTATGACTTCGTCAAAAAGTAGGCCAATCGGACAAAGTTGGGGCAAAAGTTTAGTCGCCCCCCTTAACTCCAAGTAATAAACAGAAATAACGGTTCAAATTGATGACATGAAAGGGAAGAGCCACCTTAAGCTATATGCTAATAATATCTGCCCAAAGGATTCGCAACCTTTAGGATTAGTAATGTTGTACTTTAATAGGGATAAAATTTGGAAATGTTCTCAACGTTGGGATTGAAATGTGAAAATGGTTGCCCTTAAAAGGGCCGTTGGTATAAAGCATTACATGCATTAACCCTCTTTAGGTTACTATTTTATAATAAACTAACGTTAAACTGCTATTAAATTAAAATAAATAGAAGCTGATAAACTTTGCAATAGCTTTATCATTGTTGAACATTGAATCTGACTTTCACAGCAAACAAAACTCAGTAGTGTTTAATTAAAAATGAAAAGGAACCGCGTTTATTTTTCATTTTATTATGAAAACAACTTCAGCGTTTATGATATAAGAAAAGGCAGAAATGAAATTCGATTAAATTTTTTTCTGCAATAAATTCCTTCAGTGTTTTAAGTTCCTCAGTTAATTTGTTAACCCATTTCCGTGCAGTAAGTCATAATATGGGAATAGTTCAGTTTGCAAAGCAATGCAATCCACACTAACTTGTAATCCTAGTCTTGTATATACATAAGGCCCGCCTTTTTCTTTCTTGTCGATTAATTTCCGACCTATCAACAGTGTGGACTAAACTAGATGTGGACCAACAAATAATAAACCGAAAAAACGTCAGCTGCCAAACACATAATCGTATTTTAAATTCATATGTTTACGGGTACACGTCAGCTTTCACACTGGCTAGTTTGTTGCCTCTTGTGTCAGCTGCTATAAATATTACCCGTTTGCACATTAAACAAAGCTAGCTGAAGTTCTGAAAGCTGGGCACATTCAGCCGTCTGAATGAGCATATTCTGCGCTGTCTGAATATGGCGATCCTTTACTTTTAAAATCTAATTTTTTGCATTTAACAATTTATGGAAGCAGACAGCGCAAAGCTCGAAGAACTCACAAAATTGCTGAACTAGATGGACTAACAAAATAACAACCAAATTTTCTGTATCAACATCAGCAACCAATATCCTGGCAAACAGGGCTCTAGATTTTCTTTTAAGTCTTTGAGCCGCCCTATAGACGCCTTGAAACTACCTCAAGAATGCAAATCTATACAATCTAAGCTCAGTTTGAACAAAAATCCTTAAAAATACTTGTATTTAGAAATGACCAAACCTAAAAATTGGGTTAAGAAATCATAGCTGAAATCATACCTGAACGCTCTCGGATACCCGGATACACGGGTAGTGCCGTAAGTACCTGTCCTAAGGGTTCAGGTAGTACTGGTTACGCAATTCCAAATTTTTGGACCTGTGCCCCTGACAAGTCATTACTGCAATACTTGCAAGTCCTTAACCTGTAATGATGACCTCGTAGAAATAGAAATGAAAGGAATCTAATGCTTCAATAGTCTCGGTAAAGTTCACGCAGCATGCAGATGTAGAAGAGAAAAGTAATGCTTCTACTGCAATAAATCAACCAACAACTTTGGCGGTCACAGGTGTGAAGCTCAAGTCTCAAATCTGTACCTTGCTAACTAAAGGGAAACCTCGACGCCAGGAAACAGGTGAAAAAAACAGCAATATGGTAGAATATTCATGCCTGTCCAGAATAGGCTTGGTTTAGTAGTGCGTGGCCTGTGTGCTTGGTAGTGTTGTCAGTTTAGCCATTAAGTTTAGTTGATAATCCACGATGGTGCATTAAGGTTTTGTAGGAGTTCTTCATTTTGATAGGATTGGCCTAGCATAAATTGTTAGTAGCGGAGTGAATTTAGGCATAAGTCAACAGAAATGTTGGCTTAAAAATACAAGAAATGGACTGGGAATTGACCGTGGTGAGTCTAGTAGTAGTAGGACTTCTCATATTTGGCAAATGTCAAGCTTGGTTTGGAAAACATATGTTGGCTTAAAATCACAACAAATCTACTTGCATTTGACAGTATTGTTTGTAACATGACTTGTCTGGCAATAATTATGCCAAAAAGCCAATCTTGGTTTAAGAAAATGTGGGTTGGTTTAAAAATAGAAGAAATCAACTCGTAATTGACAGTGCTGAGTCTAGTAAGCCAAGCAAACAAACTTGGCTAAGGCGTTCAATAAATTAGATTGGTAGTTGCATTGCTGTCGTTGATGGCTACGGTATCCAATAGCCAAGCCAACCAACCAAGCTTGGCTTAATGTTTGAAGCTTTGAAGTAATATAAGCCACGTCGATGTGCCTCGATGTGTGTTGGGGAAGGGGATGATTTCAGTTGACCAACAGCCAAGCCAACCAACCAAGCTCGGCTTAATGTTTGACGCCTTGGAATAATATAAGCCACGTCTATGTACCTCGATGTGTGTTGGGAAAGGGGAGGATTTCATTTGACCAATAGCCAAGCCAACCAACCAAGCTTGGCTTAATGTTTGACGCCTTGGAGTAATATAAGCCACGTCGATGTGCCTCGATGTGTGTTGAGGAAGGGGATGATTTCATTTGACCGATAGCCAAGCCAACCAACCAAGCTTGGCTTAATGTTTGACGCCTTGGAGTAATATAAGCCACATCTATGTACCTCGATGTGTGTTGGGGAAGGGAGGATTTCATTTGACCAATAGCCAAGCCAACCAACCAAGCTTGGCTTAGTGTTTGACGCCTTGGAGTAATATAAGCCACGTCTATGTACCTCGATGTGTGTTGGGGAAGGGGAGGATTTCATTTGACCAATAGACAAGCCAACCAACCAAGCTTGGCTTAATGTTTGACGACTTGGAGTAATATAAGCCAAGTCGATGTGTGTTGGGGAGGGGAGGATTTCACTTGGCCAATAATCACGCCAACCAACCAAGGTTGGTTTAAAGAATGTGGGTTGGCTTAAAATTAGAATAAATCTACTCGTAATTGACAGTGTGGAGTCTAGTAGAACTTATCAGCGAAGAATGAAGCCAACCAACCAAGGTTGGTTTAACAAAAACAGTGTGGCTTACAAATAGACGAAATCAGATTGGTAGTTACATAGCTGACGTTGATGTCTATGGTGTTCAATAGCCAAGCCAACCAACCAAGCAAGCTTGGCTTAATGTTTCTTGGTTTAGTCTAATATAAGGCAAGTCAAGGTCTGATAGTGACTGTGTGTTTGTGTGGGGAGTGGGGCATTGGTGTAAGGCGGGGCGGCGGTGAGGGTAGGGGGCCCATGCATTTTTCAACCCTCCCCAGAACCTTTGGGGGGGGGGTGGACGACCCCCCTCCCAACTTGTGTGAAAAAATGGCCAACAATGGCTAATATTAGACCAAGCCATCAAACATTAAGCCAAGCTTGGTTGGTTGGCTTGGCTATTGGATACCGCAGGCATCAACCTCAGCAATGTAACTACCAATCTCATTTATTGTATGCCTTAGCCAAGGTTGGTTGGTTGGCTTAATTATTGGCAGAAAACTCGCACTACATTCAACAATGTAGTTTCCGACTTGATTTCGTTTATATTTAAGCCTACTGCAACTTCATCTTTTCTATTTTTAAGCCACGTTCTATGCTTAAACCAAGCTTGGTTGGTTGGCTTGATTATGTCTTCGCAGTACCAATATCAACATCATAAGATCATTTCTTGTACCTTTAAGCCAGTCCAGATTTTGTTAAACCAAGTTTGTTTGGTTGGCTTGATTTCTTCCAAACAATTACTAAATATTTTCTATTCATATATTAATTTTTGTAAGCTAAACTTTATCCCAACTTGGCCTTCCCCTAAGCCTACTTGGCACCTCTTGAACCAACACCTATAAATTCTTGGCTCCCATCTGAACAAAATCCAACATACTTGGGCACCATATAAACCAACATGCCCAGCCTAGGTCTCTACATAAACCAACATATCCTAAACACAATTTATTTAGCCAACTACATTTAAAACTTAGCCAAGTAGACAGGCATGAATATCTTACCCCACAAATTTACAGGTCCACTTAGCCGGTTGAAAAGGATGGCATCGGTATGTCGTCTTTTCTATGCACAGCCGAAACCCAGGTACCATAATTACAGCTAAATTTCGGCTTACCTTGATTCTGGATCTCTGCTTTCTAGCTTCAACAAGTCAGTTTGTCAGTCTAGCATCAACAGTCAACAACCGTTGGGCCCCTCAAAACATTCAAGACGTTGCTCTTAACAGCGAGAATCAACTCTTAACAGCAAAAACACTGCCTTCAAGAGCATAGCCCAGCTCGACTCAACTACTTCATGACAGCAAACGTGAAAAGGACTGGCTTCCACATATCGACAAAGCTTATTTGATAATAGTGTGCAGTCCAAAAGACAGGTGGATGATGGCAAACGTTCGTACAACTACTACCATCGCTAGACATGCTCACGCCAAAGTCCAATTTTCCAATGGAAGCATTTCTAGAAGAAGCATGAAACACGTTTCCGCTGGAGACTAACTATGGTGGGAACGCAATATCAACATTTGCTGTCAAAAGATGTTAAAAGTTAAGAAAGAGAATGTCAAATAATAAAACAAAGGAGATCCCCTAAGCAACCATTATAATTAGTAATTCTAATTATAGAACAAAATTCCTTATTTTTAATTTTTAGTATTTTAGACTTTTTGTTGCATGGTCAAGTTTCTGTCAATATTGAAATTTTGCAAGTTGAATTCAATTTACTACCTAACTAGCTAGCGGTATATACGGCTTCACAAGAAACTTTTGTTACAATCCCCAATCTAGTTGATTCTGACATTACGTAGGGCTCGAAGTGGGGGGTAGTTTAAAGTAGGGCCAGCATATTCGTTTCAGCAATCCTAAATGTTTCATGAAACAGGTTTGGAACACATTATTATTGGTGTGCACATGTTTTGCTTCGCAAGGTGTTGCTTTACTGCATCAAAATGGAAGAAATTTATTTAGTTCGTTAACATTTCAAAATATTCTTTTCTGAACAGAATAACATCAACAGTTTTTAGGACCATGTGGAAGCATAAATACTCTGAGACTTTATGCAGAATCCCGGAGGACTGCATTATATAACTTCATAATAGCAATTTTCAGCTATTGTGTACTCGTGGTCAGAAAAAGCGTACTGGTCTGCTATCTGTTTCAATTGTAGTAATTTAATTTTAGTTTAATTTTAATTGTTTAATCTTAGTCTTCTAGTGTATTATTTTATAATTTTCTTAGCGACATCATATCGGCATGCTTTCAGCTCAGTTTCTACAGAATGGGCGAGAACTGAAAATGGATGAAAAACAACACTAGTAAAGCATAGATGCAGATATTGTAGATATTTCCGAAAGTGTTTCGTCTGCTGTGCTAATTTAAGGCGAAATTACTCTGAACCCTTGGATGCACTCGAAATTTAAGCTTTTGCAGAATTTCCGAAATTCTTAGACTAGCTATCAGTTCTTTTTCTGGCTGCACTAATGGTAATAAACCTAGGAAGATATTATTCTGTTCAAACGGCGGGTGTAATTATGATCAACCAATCTCTACGGGGGGAATATTGCGCACAAGGCGAACCTGGAGGAGATGTAATTCCAGTCAACCTAAAAGAACTTCACCAAACGACTCAAGGGAATCCTACCGTAACAAAGAATAATGAAGTAATGGCTTAGGTAAAATATGTGTAGAGCATATGTATTCAGAATTTTTAACATTTTGCCACCTGTACCTTAATTAATCATTCAAAAACTAGTAACGGAAATATATACATTATTGATACAGATTTCCAAAATGCTAGTTGCGCAAGTACCGCAATGCATATATTCGCAACGTTCCGCCAAGTTGGATATTATAACTTTGAAGCTACACATACACACACAACCACACACAAACATTACACACACACTTTCTCTCATACACGCACGCGAACACAAACACACACACACACACACACACACACACACACACACACACACACACACACACACACACACACACACACACACACACACACACACACACACACACACACACACACACACACACACACACACACACACACACACACACACACACACACACACACACACACACACACACACACACACACACACACACACACACACACACACACACACACAAACACACACAAACACACACACACACAGATCTTAAGCTAGTAAAGAAAGAAATATAAAATATATAACTTTCCTAAGAGAAACGATCCTTCAACTCTCTTAACAACTACTTTGAGTTGTGAATGTACATGCCTATTAAATTCCTATAACTTTGGAATTGCCTAATATAGCCTAGTCAACGGTTACAACTTTGGTGGCAGCTGTTTCCGAATGCCACGCCGTCGCCGCCGTCAACCGTCGCCTGTTTCCGACGGTAGTGGAGAAGATGACCCTGCTAATCCCGGAGAACCTAATCATGATCGCGCAGCCACTTTAAAACTGTCACAAATTGGTATTCGAACATTGGAGACATTCTCTGGCAAGCCCGGGGAAGATATCGAGGTGTGGTTCAAGAAAATCGAAAGAGTTTCCAAGGCTAACTTGTGGTTCCCTCAAGACAAAGCTCGAATAATTCCGGTATATTTGGGAGAAACTGCGGCAGATAAATATGAAGAACTGATCGCAAGAAACCCTGAACTGGAAAGAGACTTTGACCAACTGAAAAGGGGACTGACTGAGGCATTTTTGCCTGCCGAAGCAAGACAAGTGTTTTATTCTTCAACTTTCCGAGAGGTCCCAAGGGGAAGAGGAGCCCGTGGAGAACTTTGGCCTTGACATCACAAAACTCGTCCGACGTGCCCATGCCCAACTAATCATTGAGGCTCAGGATGTCATCATCATGGACAAGTTTACCCACGGCCTAAAGTCAAAGTTAAAGTGGAAAGTTCTACAGTCCTGCCCCAAGTCATTCTCGGAAGCTCTTCAAGTGGCCAAACGACTGGAAACTCATCAATCTTTGAAAAACCAAAACCATACCGTCTCCAGTGTTGCAAAGGATAGCAAGCCAGACTTAGGTGAACAAGTCCAATCCGTAAGTCACAAAGCTGAGTTAGCAGATGATTTAAAAGAATTGAAAAATCAGTTATCTGGTATTATGAGAACACGAAAAGAAATGCAGTCGCAAATAAAAAGATTTGAACTAAGTCAGGCTAAAGTAGACGGCAACAAAGGATACAACCCTACTGTCCCTACAGATTTTGATAAAAGGAGACGCAGAAATACCGACGAGTGGCGTACAAGTGATGGTTCACCAATTTGTTTTATATGTCAAAAAGCGGGTCATGTTTCAAAATTTTGTCGCTCACAAAGTCGCCAAAATTCGGGAAATGGATCTCGGTCGGTGCCACGAGGGGGGCGTCGGCCCTAGTAACAAAGCTCCCCTCACCCGTCAAAGTCGCTAATTCACGGTCGCGAAAAGTTCATGAACAGACGATCTACAATCCAATTAAAGAAGAAACTTGGGAGTCGACCGCCGTAACGCCGAAACAACCTGTCGCAACGCCGAAAAAAATAGACGCAGCCGTGACCAACGATGCTACTGAGGAAAAGCCGTCCGGTGCAGTTGCTGGGAACCCTGTGGCCCCTCACCAAGTGCTGTGTACTGACGGCAACCCCAGCTTGGCTGAGGTACCACGGCTTCCACAATTTAGCACCTGCCGTCAAAATGAAGTCGCTACGACGATCACTAAAGTTGTTACTCAACATAACCGTTGCAAGCTGATTCCTAAAATTGAAGGCAAAGTAGAGGGAACACCATTTGCCATGTGTGTTGATTCAGCATCTAGCTTAACACTCATGGTCGAACCAGAATTCCAGAAGCTTCCGGATGATGTTAAGAAGAAATTACAACCGAGTTCCTTTGTTGCCAGTGGTGTGTCTGTAGAAGCCGTTCATCTTCTTGGAACCTTTATGGCTACCATGTTGGTCTGTGGTGTTGTGCTTCAGCATCCAGTAACTGTAGCCTCCCACATTCATCATCCATTCATCTTAGGTTCAGACGCCCTGTGGAAGCTTGACGCTAAGATAGATTATAAAAAGAAAGTATTCAGCACAACTGTTCAGCAACAGCCTTTCCGGGAGACTGAATTCAGAACTGTTTCATCTGTAGACGTTTTGCTGAAAAATGCCACTACAATACCTCCTTACTGCGAGAAACTTGTGACAGCTAGGATCCCAGGAGTAGAGAAGACGACTGGTATTGTGGAGCCTATTGGTCCGGACGTCCACCCACATCCGAAGCGAAGATGCATTGGGGCCCGACAAGGAATTGTTACTGTTGACTCAGTCTCCGAATGCGTGGTTGCATTGATGAATTCAACCAACCGGCCAGTGAAAATAGGAAGAAACGCTGTCATCGGTTTGTGCGAGACTATAGAAGAAAAGCAAATTCAAGCCATCAGTATTCCACCTACTACTAAGAAGCAACCGAAGACGGATCAAGAACGTTGCGAGGATATACTACGACAGATTACAGTTGACGACAGTGTAAGGAGCAATTCGAAGCAAATGACAAGTCTTGAGAAAGTGATCAAAGAGTACTCCGACATCTTTGCACTGGGATTCCACGAAATGGGGACTACTAATGTGATAAAACATAGGATCGACACTGGCGATAGTCTACCAATTAAACAGTTACCATATCCAGCGCCTTACCAGCACAGAGATAAAATAGCTAATCATGTTAAAGATATGCTCAAAGAAGGAATAATTCAGCCGTCCTTTTCTCCTTGGTCGTTGCCAGTTGTCATCGTGAAGAAAAAGGATGGATCCGACAGATTTTGTGTCGACTACAGGAAGATCAATACAGTAACTAAGAAAGACACATATCCGATCCCACGAGTTGATGACTGCTTGGATCAACTGAGTGGGGCCAAGTACTTTACCTCATTGGATGCATTCAGTGGTTACTGGCAAATAGGACTAGACGCTGCCGACAAAGAAAAAACTGCGTTCGTCACCCACGATGGCTTGTTCGAATGGACTAAGATGCCGTTTGGACTTTGTAACTCTGGGGCAACCTTTCAACGAGCCATGGATATCATCCTTACAGCGGAAGTCCTGCGGAAGTTTGTGTTGGTATATGTAGATGATATCCTCATTTATTCCAAGACGTTCGAAGAACATTTGCAGCATATTCGACGAGTTTTCCAGCTGCTAAGGGCCAGTGGTCTGAGCCTGAAGCCAAAGAAGTGTGGATTCAGTCGACCCGAAACTGAATTTTTGGGGTACGTGGTATCCAGAGAAGGTCTGAAACCTGATCCAAAGAAAATAGTTGCAATAAGCAACTACGCACCTCCAGCAACAATTGAAGCTTTACGGTCATTCATCGGTTTAGCTACCTACTACAATCGCTTCGTTAAGGATTATGCCAAGATTGCCAATCCTCTTACAAAGCTTTTTCGGAAGGATCAAAAATTTGAATGGGGTGAAGACCAACAGGAAGCTTTCAACGACATCAAGAAGAGGTTGACGTCGACTCCAGTCCTTGCTTTTCCGATGCTTGGTCAAGCTTATACCCTCCATACTGATGCAAGAGGGTATGGATTGGGAGCCATTCTCAGTCAAATTCAAAATGGAGAAGAAATTGTAATAGCCTATGCCAGCAGAAAACTAAGTCCTGCGGAAATGCGCTACGCTATCACCAAAAGGGAAGCTTTGGGCATAGTATGCGCTATAAAGAAGTTTCGGAAGTACCTGCTCGGTCAACACTTCACTGTGGTTACTGACCACAAAGGCCTTCAATGGCTTCGATCAATGAAGAATCCGGAGGGTCAGTTGGCTCGGTGGATTCTGTCGCTTGAAGAATTCAACTTTGAAGTAATCTATCGTCCAGGAAGCCGCCACACCAATGCTGACGCCTTATCCCGATGTCTTGAAGAGACGGCCGAGCATGTTGTGGCTGCTGTAAGCTCCGAAAGTAAATTGTCCTTGTCCTATGTCATTGCTAAGCAAAAGGAAGATCCGTTGATCGGAGGAATAATCAATTACTTGAAGAGTCAAGTATTGCCGGAAGATGATGCTATGGCTAGAAGAATTTGCCGAATTGCCGATGACTTCATCCTGGAAGGTAACACCCTTTTTCATTTGTGGATCCGTCCAGGTCGCCGAACAGCGGCGAAGCAATTGGTTATTCCTGAATCATCGCGGAGAAGCATTTTTGAGGTGTGCCATGCCGAACCGCTGACTGGCGGTCATTTGGGATTCTTTAAGACGTACCTGAAAATTCGTGAACGATATTTCTGGCAAGGGATGTACACTGATATTGATAACTGGACTAAGTCGTGCCTAGTGTGCCAAACCAAGAAAGACAAGCCTGTCCAGAAAGCCGAAATGATCCCAATCGTGGCCAGTGAACCTTTTGAAAAATTGGGTATAGACATTCTGGGTCCCTTCCCACAAACAAGAAGAGGCAACAAGTACATCGTCGTTGCCATGGACTACTGGACAAGATGGCCTGAGGCAGCTCCCATTGCAGCTGGTGACGCAGCTACTGTGTCAAAGTTCATCCATGAGGAAATAATCTGCCGTCACGGGGCGCCTTCGGAGATTATTTCGGATAGAGGCAAATGCTTTACCTCTTCTGTTGTCAAAGAGCTTTGCCGTAACTTTAGAAGTAAGAAAATTGAAACTTCAGCCTATCATCCCCAGACCGACGGACTCGTGGAGATGTTTAATCACACCTTAAGCCTGATGCTGTCAACGTATGTTGATGCCAACCACCTGGATTGGGATCTCCACGTTCCCTCTGTTCTGTTTGCGTACCGAACCTGTGTGCACGAGACTACGAGGGTTCCCCCATTTGAGCTTCTGTACTGCAGACAGGCAAGACTACCCATTGACGTTGGTCTACTTCAACCGACGAGATTCGCAAGCTACGAATCATATGCCACAAAACAGCACCAAAAGTTTCAAGAACTCCGAAAGATGGTAAAGGAACATACCATGAAAGCACGAGAAAGCCAAGTTTTGAATTACAACAGGAGTGCCAGAAGAAAGAATTTCATGCAAGGTGACAAAGTCCTCCTTTACAGTCCGGATGTCCTGAACAAACCAGGCCATTCTAGGAAGCTAGCTCGCCCGTGGACAGGTCCCTACATAGTTCAACGACAGGTCCGTCCCTTGGGATGTGAAATCCTGCCTACCTTACCCATCGGACGTCGCCAAGTTGTCCACCAGGGCAGCTTAAGGCCTCGCAGAACTGAACTGTAAAGCCGCTTCGCGGTTTTCAGAGCCGCGGGGAAAATGTGAAGAAGATCTTAAGCTAGTAAAGAAAGAAATATAAAATATATAACTTTCCTAAGAGAAACGATCCTTCAACTCTCTTAACAAGTACTTTGAGTTGTGAATGTACATGCCTATTAAATTCCTATAACTTTGGAATTGCCTAATATAGCCTAGTCAACGGTTACATATATATGCATCTTTCCTACCTTGTGAGCACCGTCAAATAACGCGTTCCTCCGCGGCAGCGCCTAGGCTTACCGAGATCGTGTCAGGCTTAGAATAGAGCGGGCTTTTACACGTCTAAGCCTAAGCCATTTTTTAAGCATAAGCTCAGCTTAATTAATTAGCATTTTCAAAAAAAATTTTGCTCACAGAGTAGGTAAAGTTCACACCTCTATGAGCATGGTCTCTATGAGCACTGCTCATAGGGACGATCTCTATGAACAAAATGCACATACAACCGTCTCTGTGAGCACTTTTTGCTCAGTATCCATTCAGAAATTGCCAAATTCTAGAAATGGGCAAAAAATTTGTTAAATTCTAGAAATAGGCATAAGGTTTTTAAACACGATTGGGTACTCGTAGCTTTCTATCGTCAACCAGATCGAACCACTATTACTTTTTGATGTTTAGATGGTATGCTCAGCTGGGTAGCCACAAATTCTACATCTTTTGGTTCGCTGACCAGCTCCGAATCGATGAAACAGATTCTACTTATTGCATTGCTTTCCATTATTATTTTGATATTAATATTTCTTTGGGCACACCCATACAGCTACCCTGAGCACAGGTACCATATGACCGAGCCTCTGCTAATACAGTATCCAATACACCTTCCGAACGGACAACTGTATGAAACATAGTGAGTTTTTTCCAAATACGGTTGACGTTTTTCCAAGCATCATCACATTTTGAGTTGACAGTTATAGTTGTATACTGAACTATAGCATATAGGCAACTATAGCTACATTTTACTGCTCTATTAATTACCACTATTTCTGAAGCTAAAATATTTCACGGAAAATTCTTGCTGAAGGACCCTAACTGATTATATTAATGGTAGTGCTCACTTTGAAGCGGAAGAGTTTAAATAAGCATCTGTTAAGATAGATTTCAGCACATCTTTTTTATTTTGTTTTGTCTGTGACCTCTCGCTACGGAAATGCCATCTATTTGTTTTCATAGACACTCTGTTTTCACTCAAATTTCCGAAACTGTTAGTTGATTTTTCAGTGAGCGACCATACTGGCTTACTGATCGCGACACTGCAACTGCATTTTGCCGTATTCCAAAAAACATGGGAACTCAAATGCTGGCATTGCTTTGTCGAAAGGTAATGGATTTTGAATCACCATCGTGGCAGAAAAAAGGAGTTGGCACCTTCGCCTGGCTTTCCTGCTTTAAAAGTAAGATGTTTTCTACGCTCTGGAGTTACACTGTTTCAACATTAAGGGAGGGGGTCGCCAATTTTCGATCATCTCCGAGTTTTCTCATTTTCACATATTTTGTAGTTTCCATGAGTCCCCAAACCAGACTGTTGCGTTTGTTGCAAAACTTTTCCTATCATTCAAAATAGTCCTCCAAAGGTGGCCCCAACATGTTTTAAACATAGGAAAACTAAAAAGTTAAGAAAATTTCGCGGTAACCAAAAGTTTGAGCGCTGTGCAAGAGCAAATGAGCTATATCTTGGCACAATCTTAATCAGGACTAGGTAGCCTGTTAACATCGGTTTGAGATGTTTTTGCGATAGCCCGGCCATTTTCTTGAAATTTTCAATATTGGATTACGTCGATTTTTTTCCACAATTCTGACTTACAAAAATGTCACCAAAGAAATGTTTCGTCATTCCCTGAAGTAACCGTACTAACCTCACTGCACAGATTTCGCGTATAGATATTAACACTGTACAGAAATAGAGGTTCAATTTGCATACTCACAATCCATGCTGCTGTGGTTAACAGGTTTGGTTATTTTGCCTCACAATACGTCATTTTTTTCAAAATTTAGGATATAATGGAACATAAGTAGGGTGAAACCAGCGACATTCCAACCAAATTCGATGTACTTATTTGCGCATATAAAAGGAAGATGTATGCCAAGTTTAATTGCAGTTGTTGGTGTTTGTGTTGCATGCCTCAGTGCAATGACGGAGGCCTATAGATGAAAAACAGCGAATTTTTAACTTTTCCAAATATGGCCAAATTTTATAACAAATTGAAGCTCTGATGTCCTGCACATTTTATCTTCTTACACCAAGTCTCTACAAAGCAGTATGGGAAAGCTACAGCGAGTTAAAACGGAAGTAAATAACAGTCGGAATAAGCTTAACCAACTCGTCCAAACGCCGTTTCTCAGTCGTTACTTGGCTTGTCATTATAATTTATGCTGTAGTAAATACTTGCCGGCAGAGGATTTACGTTGATGTATTTATCATGCATCTTTTGCATCCAATGTGTACACGACCTCGAAGCCCTCAGTGAGGCATACTGGGGTAAATTCTAAATTGTAGGATTGGAAATCTAATATCTCTTAACTGGATTTACCCTGGACTCCAAAATTTTGTCTTGCTTTTGGGCACATATGGAGGTATAGTATGCTAAAAAATGAGCGAAATCGGTTACTACAATGTTTCGTACCCGGCGACCTCCCCCCTTAACTTATCTAATTCTAGCCTCGTCTTTTTGCATCGGAGATGCAACTTCTTAGGCGTAACTCCTTAGTACTATTAGTAACTCCTTAGTACTTAGTACTACTCCTTAGCTCACAAAATTTCTTTCTATTCGACATTCAGGCCTGTGTTGTTGTTGTTGTTATTATTGCCGGGCTACTCAGCCAAGAGGCTATACGAGGGCGCTAACCTTTATCTCTCCCCATCAGTCATAGCTAGTATGACTCTCGCTTCGTCGCCTGAATGCTGTCCCACAATGGGAAGCTGGAGCAGACACCTTCTCGGCCTTTCGGCCCCGGTAGTAAGACATCCATTAACTGCTCATACGCAAGGTTGAGGAAGCACAGCATCTTTCGACATTCCAAGCCCCAAGCGAAGATGGGGTGGGATCAGAGACAAACCCAGAAAGTTGTGTGATCCATTTTGAGTACATGACTCGTTTGCACCAAACACTCCCTCGCAGGAGGTAGGCAGACCACACTGCAGAAGTGCTGGTATATTCCAAGATTGTACCTTCCACCGAGAACTCTTGACGATAAGTGTATTAAGGGTTCTTTAGCTTGCAAAGCAAGGCAGCACACGGGCCCACCAATTTAACGCCTCATCCGACCGGCGGAGCAATGACCTAAGTTTCTTGCTCAAGAAAACTATGTAACGTCATTATGGCTAAGGCGGGAATCGAACCTCGGACCTCGGACCTAAACAATTCCGCTACACGGTTGATGGCCTATGTTCACAGCAGGTATCAGTCTTCGCAACCGCACAATAAGCAACATTTCTGGAGCGATAGCTAAGA
Source organism: Trissonchulus latispiculum (assembly GCA_030248195.1). NCBI lineage: Eukaryota > Metazoa > Nematoda > Enoplea > Enoplida > Ironidae > Trissonchulus > Trissonchulus latispiculum. Next base: position 66,945 of record JASAND010030839.1, read on the forward strand.
TTTTCCAACGACTGCACAGTTTTGTATATTTACTAGTGATGTGGATAGGATCAGCGGATCGAATCGGATTGACCGATCCGGGGTCGGATCGGATCGGATCGACAAATTTTCGGAACGGATCGGCCGGATCGGATCGGCTTGATTTTTGCGGATCGCCGATCCGGCAAATGAGGCAAATTTTGAAAATTTACCAATTTTTTACAAAATTCCAAATTTTTCGAAGAAATTTTCAAAATCTTTGTTCAAATGTTGAATTTTCTGTTGCTAATGTTTTTGTTTTATGTTCTCTCTCCGGATAAATGAATTTTTATATGTATATAGAAAAAATAGTCAAATGAATTGCTCTCTAATATTTCCTGCTAATTAATTTTTGGACAGTCTGTTCCACTTTTTAAATTCAGTACCGCTGACTGCTGAGAGTAACTTATTCTGGTATGATAAAAAGTTCTCAACGAATAGGAACGTTGCCGGAAATTGGAAGGAAAATTTTTCGCCCAAGTGCGTTTGCTCAGAGTCAGAAGTGGAAAGTCTGCAAAGTCCACCGGAAGCACTTTTGTAAAATTTTGTACTCTCGTTTATTGCGAACTTATGCCTTTAAAGCAAACCCTACAGTATATTTTTAGAATCGTCCTGAACTGGAGATTTAGAACAACCTGAATATCTGGATTGAATCCCGGAAAATATTTAACATTTAATATTATTTATTTAATTTATTAAAAATATTTAATTTCTCCAAAATTTTACCACATTCAAAATTTTGCATCCATGATCGAATAGAGCTATTACAGGGGCATATGTAATGAAGTTAGTAAGATCGGGGTCTCAATCCACTTTAGTCTTGATCACACGAAAGGTCAGCACGTCCACTTATCGAAGCAGACTTAGACACTTGATTCCTGAAAGGTGATTTGTCCAAAATCAGGAATTCCCTGTTGCCAACCTTAGTAGGGGTCTTCTTTGTGAGTTCGTTTGATGCACTGGATTCCAGCAGATCAGCAAGAGGGTCAGCACTTGCTTTGACTTGATCGCCGGATTGATGATGAATCTTCCAAATTCTGATCAGAACTTACCTTAATCGGTCCTGATCCAATCCTTGTGATGAATTCTTGTATGGCAATCGCGCCTGGCTTTAGAGGACAATCGCGCCCCTTTACACAACACTAAGACTCTAAGTTTAGCACGCCAACGATTTATTATAATTGATACAATTATAACGGGTACACATCAAAATAATGATAATTAGGATACAATAAGAGTTATTATTAGCGATATTACAAATTGTGCAGATCAGATACAGATACAGATACAGTTCAGCACAGTACTTAATTACTGTACCAGAGTTGCCGGTTACTGTTTTAGTTTATGTTTATTAATATTATCCTAAATTAGTTTCCGTTTGTAAGTATTAGATCCGTTTGTAAGGACGGATAACGTGTCGCACAGCACGAGCATATAGGCGCACGAGAAAGCATATAGGTATCAGTTTAGAGAGTGTATTGGAGACAGTGTAATTAGTTAGTAGGGACCAATTTAGTAAAGGAAGAAGAAGAAGAAGAAGTAGAGTGGAACCTTGTCCCTAAAAAGCGTAACATTTTGGGATAATATTACCCGAGATAGGTGGACTGGTTAAGATTGCACATTTTAGAAACGAGTTTAAGAACGCCTTCAAATACTAAAGTCCACGCTGTAGTTTTCCCAAATTGATGTCAAGTGCCGGCGGAATTCGTCTCTGATCTCGACCTTAGTTATGCTCTAAGTCCACAAGGTACCTACAGTGATTAGGCTCTACAAGTGTCTGTCTGATAGGTCCAAAATCAACTGTGGGATTACTTCCGGATCCAATAAGCAACCAATTACTGATTCTGATCAAAGTTCCTCGATTTAAAGGCTTCCACTGACTGATCCAAGTCTGACTAGTTCACTGACTCGAATCAAATCTGAATCAAATGGGCTAAAACCCATTAGTACAAAGTTATGGTGCGGGAATCGAACCCAGCAACCATTACTCGTTCTTTAGCTTTCCAGGCCCAAAATGCGTATTTTGGTATACTTATACGTATACTTGGTTATTTGACCTAATATTTTCACTAATTAATTGTTTATAATACCAACCTTTATAATAACTGGCTAACAACTTATAATAACCTTGACTAAATTACTGCAACTTACGTACTGCTAAACTAAGACTTAATAATACTTGGTTATTTGACCTAAAGCTTTCACTAATTAATTGTTTATAATACCTACCTTTATAATAGCTGGCTAATAACTTATAATAACCGTTTACCTGTTTATAATAACTGGCTAGCCTAAAATAAGGTTAATTGGCTGGTTTTGAGTGAGTCTTTGCATATAATTAGTTTTAATTAGTTTATGCCAAAAATGCAAAAACTCACTCACTCACTGTCTCAGCAACCATTCTACGCAGTCCCTACTTACCGACCTACCGAACTACCTCTACTTCTAAATCTACCCCCACCTATCCTAGTGCCCTAACAGGGAACGTACTGAACCGCTATTCAATCCGGCGCTGACAACCCCAGCATCCAGTCGAGTGGAAGTCGCACGTACAGCCACTCTGTCACACGTGCACATACTTGTACTTGTGCAAAACCGGCATACAAATTTGAAGAATTTCAATGAACACGAATTTGCATAAAAGTTATATATTCTTGTAGAGCTTTAAAAACTGAACATTTTTGTGCTTACAGCAACCAAAAATGTTGGATAATTAACGAGAAAAGTTTAATTAAAGTTTACACACGCATATGCGCAATTTGTACATACAGTGTATTAGTTCAATACGCCCACGTGCTGGGTTGCCAAATTGCTATGGTACATAAGCTAGCTTGAACTAGTTCGTATCAAGGACGGTTAGCTCAACTGGATGAGCGTTGGACTTCTAATCCAACGATCCTCGGTTCAAGCCCAAATGCCGGGAAACATTTTTGTTGAAATCAAGTTCATTCTTTTTGCTTTTCAAAACTGAGCACTAACATAACAGCCGACATAATTTAAGTATTCAAATGGTGAAACGTGAACTAATGATACTTTTAAACAAGATAATTAATATACCTATCCTAACTAGGACTGACTATACCAATCGGCCGTTTTCCAATTAATACGAATTCTAATTGACCAATACGACAAAACGATGATTATTTTCTTAGCTAAAACCAAATAAACTGCTAATCCACTAATCGGACGTCTATTACCAAGGATTTGACTATAGACACTTAATTTTCGTGCTATTTAATGTATTATTCCGCTATATTTCTAGAGACAGGTTTTCCATGAGAATTTGCCTATAAATTAATGATATTCGGGTAATTCTGGATTCCATGATTGCGGCTCATCCGTCCCCTAATCGCAGCGCAGCCTACACGGATGACCGGAAATCCGACAGATTTACAGAACCTAATTCGGGATCCCCGTGACCCTAGGCTGCAAACCTGTTCCAAACCATTAAATATACCAATATTTAGTACAAATTTACACCATTTTCACTCCAAAAGCAGCATTTTCACATCCAATTTGCATCCATGTTTTAAACATTATAAAACCGTAATTATTCACGATCAGGGGCCAAATTGAGTAGCAATTTTATCCCAATTCCTGTCTAATATCTGAGTATTTGCGCATTTATTCTGGCAATTCCAAGACCCTTATCGAACAAAGGGAGTTTACATGGTATGCCCTCACTCACACCCGCAGTTGCACAATTTCGATTCGTAATCCACACTTTTGAAATGGGACTAACCTTGGAACCTCTCTATCCATGAGGGGTTTACCCAAGAAGCCAATTTACATAAATTTTGGGGTCACATTCACACCAATAATTACTCCTCATTTACACAATTAACTGAACAATATAACACAAATCCTGGCTATTCCCTATCTAAAATCTAACTACTTATTGTATGCACATTTTCTTCTATTTTTAGCAATTAATTTGACTCTCATCTTCTTGATTTCTAAATTAAACTGAATTTTGTGAACTTTGCTAGAACTCGGAAATTTGGAAATTTTGTGTGATTTTGGAAAGCTTTAACGAGTAATAATTGCTTGGGCATCCCCCTCAAAATAAACTAATAATTAATTGTTTAAAAACAATTCTGATTTTTAAGTCCTCTTAATTTTTAGATAAGCCGACCTAAACCTAAAATTAAACAATTGTAATTAAACATGAACCTTTGATTTTATAGCACCTTCTTGACGAATATGGCCGGCAATTCCTAATTGCCGGCTGTGGGGAGAATTAACTTCTAAACTTAACTCAAGTCTAATCTGAGGTCATAACCAAGGGACCTCCTAACTCAACTCAGGGAAGGGACCCCACTCAAAATCCCAATTCTTTACAACACCCCCAAAAAATGGATAAAAAGAAATAAAATTGGGCTTAAATCCCCTACTAAAAACTAAGGCCAATTCGGCCGTGGCTTGGTTGAAATTAATAGTTAAAATTATGACCCGAAGGTCAAAGAAGAAGTTAATTTTAGGCCAAAAGGGCCTCTTAAAAATTCTAAAAAATGCGTTCCTAATGTGAGATTGTGGCCGATCATAAGGAGCTCATGTGGCTCTCAATGTGTGGTGCCGCCGTGTTGACTCAGTTCATCCCTTCTGACCTGTGTGGGTCAGAAGAGGTTCCTAAGAGCACTTTTTTGTTCCCGGCCAAATCGCTGGCACAACGGGAAAAATGCACTGCGAAGGTGTGAAAAACACGGCCGCTCTCGGCCAAGACTCAGGCGAACACTGATTAGAATTTTGAATTTTCCAGTGAGCTGACAGGAGTCTGACAGCTCACTGACGTCTTGACCTCTGGGCGGAATTCTTTGATATGAGGGAAAACTTTCAGAAGTTTCTAGAGACTTCTGGAAGCTCCCTATCTTAAAGCATGTGCCCGACGCGGGCTGAGCAAGCGGTTGGCCCGTTGGAGGCAAAAATAATGAGAAAAAGGAATTATAGCCCTCCAACTGACCCCTTTATTGATGAATTCTCCAAACTGAATTTTGGGAAACTTTCTAGACTTTTTGGTTAACACGTAAAGATAACCAAAGGGGAAATTTCCTGATTAAAAATTAATTTTCACGAATTGCAAAACGAAGCAGTAAGAAATAAAGACCTCTCGGGGCCTGTTACGAGAAACTGATTATTAAGCGCTAATTCTCACAAAATATTTAACAAAATTTGTTTTATTAATTCTTTCTGCGTCTTTGTTTCCAAGCCCCTTTCTTTACTTTCAGGCTTGAACTCCTGGACGAAAACAAGGGACGCGCCCATTAATTCTGGTAACAATTGCTCTCCCTCACTGGAACTCAGAGTTCCTAACTGAGAAAGCAAGAGGGTAATTGTTACCCAAAAATTGTGCATACAAAGAACTACGTAATTTTTGACTAACTAAAAACTAAATGATATTATTCTACGTACGGCACTACCTAAGGTTAACTAACTTTTACTTTATTTTATTTATTTGAGAGGGAGTTAAGCCTCCTCCGAACCTATTACTACAACAAAAGGTGTGTACCAACTCCCTTCTCTGTGAGGCAAGTCTTTGATGGGAGAGGGCCAACAGAGGCCCAACCTGGTGAATGAGAATTTTGAATAGACGTAAGAACACGTGACCATTACGTCTTACACAAAGGTCAAAGAGGGCCAATATTATGAAATAAAGATGTAGCTAAACAAAAACTTTTGGCCCGTATCTTTCGCAATATTGGGAATTAAGAAATCGGGTTTGGATTTTCGGAACCAGGAAAGAATTGCCTTTCAGATGAACCTAAGTTATATTTTCACCTAAAAGCTCAGAAATTGACTAGTTATTACCTAATTAGCACAAGCTAAGCCTAACCAACACATATTAACACACATTACCATTGTCTTATGCCTCTAGCTAACGAATTATGACCCTTTTATTCAACCATATTCCAATATTTGCGCTTATTGACGACATAAAATGTTTTTAAACAGAATTCTCCTGCTAGATTAGTAGTTATTTGCAATATCTTTCTTTACATCCATTTTCTTCAGTAATTTTGATTCGCATTAATTGAATTTTGATGTACTTCTTGACAATGGAAGGCCTTATTCATGACCTGGGAAGAGTACCGACTCCTCCGTTACCTAACTGAAGCGATGATTGGGCCTATTACTGACCCGGGAAGGATAACTAACCCTCCGTATTAGTTGGCAAACCTGATTATTCCTTGTCTTAGTGCGTTCTACGAATGTTCCGTTCCTGATTAATTACTGGGTTGAGTTATGCGCCAATTCTAGCCTTATTTTCCTATTGAAATCTGAATCTCTATCCCTATTTTGGGTTTCTAGATGTTTCAAATTAACAGACAACTCTGGTAATAGCATCACACACATTTTTACAAAAATTGCTTGGACGTTTCATCATACTAATTCGAGATCTCGCTGACACATCATTCATAACTGAAACATCTGGTACTTCGACCAGAGATCACGATCCACGATAAACTGATTTTTCCATCATTTTCTGCTTTTCATTTGAGTTTTTACATTACACATATTTTTGCACTTGCATTTAAATGATAGAGTATTAAATAAGCTCGAACCAATAACTAAAAATGTACCAATTTCATTATTCATAGATGAAAGTTTCTGTGAATTCCGGGAACAGAACAGGGCGCATTTCTGGGATCTAGGTGTATTACGAAGGTTGTTCAGCTCGTCAAGACCTTTCGAGTCTAGACCCATAGCTCCATAACTGTTGGTGATGGAAAGCATTTAAATCCGGAAAAATCTTGTTTTCGTGAATTTGGCAATCTAGTGCATTTTGGGAAATGATTGTATTATTAAACGTGTTCAGATTGTCAAGAGCTTTTAAATGATAACCATTTTGTGAGCATTAAAATATTTAAATCCCGGAAATTTTGAAAAATCGAAAATCCCGAAAATTGGGCGCACTTCGGCTGAAAAGGTTGTAACAAGCGCAAAAATATGCCGCGGAACCAGAATGTGATCACGGAAACTAAATCTTCAGTGTGTATAAATTTTAGTAAACCCTTGAATATTTGAGATTCTCCGTAAATAAAACCCAGGATTACGGATTTTTCCCGATTTTCCATGTCGTCTCCATTTCCGAACGATATTAAAATATATATATATATATATTATATATATATATATATATATATATATATATATATATATATATATATATATATATATATATATATATATATATATATATATATATATAGATAGATAGATAGATAGATAGATAGATAGGTAGATAGGTAGATTGATTGCTCGTGGGGTACAATACCAAACTTGCAACATAGCTTAGATGTGACACAGCAACTAAAAAATGTCTTATTATTTCTGTTAGCTGCCACGAATGGTAAAGGCTAGATAAATTTCCGAGCTATTTGATGTAACTGATGTCAAATTGTAGGTAAGTTTTGGCAACATGCATGTTTAATTGTCGAGCAGAAAACAAAACCGATAATAAAATTTCGGCTTCTTCGCTCTTCATATGTATCTGATCCCTAAACATTTTTTGATGTTCCTGGTTATTATAGTTATCATTCTATATCCGTACAAGCAAGGTTTGCTTTGCACCTTAAATAGCTAAAAACAAATACGTAATAGAACACAATACCCAGCACTTGTATGATAATAATATAATATATAATGATATTACGGATCTTGATTTCACTACTAAATTCTTCAATTAAGATCACGTCTATGCAATCAATGATCTATTTTTCCTAACCAGGACATTGTGTTACATATATTCAGCTAATACCAAATTAGGAATTTTGTTTTAGACACTCCGCTAGAAAAACTTTCCAGCTTACCAGAAAACCATTCTGAGCTCTGGCAAAATACAACGTGGCGCAAATGGGCAATTGTTCGACACCCATTTGAAAGATTCATATCAACATTCACATACACTTGTTTGCGTAAGCAACATTCTTGTTATCAATGCGGAGGACCAAATCTGAAATGTGTTATAATCAGAAACTATCATACCGTGAAGCAACTTTCCAAGTAATCCCACTATCGTGTTACTACCAACGTTTATTGTAATTTGGTATTATTATGGGTTGTTCAAAGAAGCAAAGCTTTTTTTTACAATCTGAACGTTAAAAATTTTGAGGGTTTGGTTTAAATTTGCTTATACATCTCTGGGGGAACAGCACTCCGGACACCTTGGGGTAAACGAAATGAGGAAAGTGACAAAATATGGATATGCAAGGCTACAATGCAAGCATAAAGCCTCTAAAATATAATAATATAACAACGAATATTTTCTCCAATGGAGTCATGCTGCAGAAAGAACTTTTCATAAATTGCAGGCCTAGCCTTTGTGCAACAGTAAAGTTTTTCTTCCAAGCGTTGGAAACAATATTAAGCGTTGGAAGCAAATTTCAAATCTTCAGATCAAGTAGAATAAATATGGTGTCAAATCAGACCTCTTGACAGAAACAAATAAAAATTTGGTACATGCCGTTTGATTGAAAATGCAAAAATCAAATGTATCTGAGTATTGATTTTACATAATGAATAGTGAATTTGCTGAATGAACAGCTTTGTGCTCGGTTCCGGCCACCAAAAATGGAAGCAAAACTCTGCGAAATATATGCCCTAAAAACCAAAGCAAGCCATTATATTTATTTACAGTCACCGGTTTTGATAATTTTAAGATTAGAAGGATTAATTGCTGCCCATACACGTAATGTATGTTTGCCAATGTATTGGTATGACTTGGTTGTGTACCAGTATGTATAAAATTCATTATGTATAAAGTCATTCTGTATAAACTCGATGTGTATACATCGGGTTAATTATAAATGATGTTATTTCGAAATTTGATTATATACCATTATATTATGATCAGCCGTTTAAGGGGAGTCACTTTGGTCAAAAATCGATAGTCACGGATTTCGCTCATTTTCACACATAATATGACCCATATGTTCTCAAAAACAAGACAAAATATTAATGCTCGAAGTCAAAGTTAGGCAGAGTTATTCAGGTACAAAGCCGGAAAACTTGAAGCTTGCAAGGTCAGGTGGAGACCGAACGCGAAAACTGGGTTAACCGATACACCAAATTAAAGCCTTTACTAAGGTAAAATATAAGTGCAGACGAGGCTCAAGGTTAGCTATCCAGGCGTTCACAACACGTGCTTGAGTGATGCACTGACCTAACATTGGAGGACTGCCCAGTATAACTTTAACTAATTTTATCTTGCACAGACAGCATTTTAAACCCACGGTTCTGGAGGAAAAGTTGCTACTCGCTTCATTAGCTGTCACTTGATTCCAATGGCCGAATTTCCAAAATTCAGACTTTAAATATTCGCCAAAAATCCGTCACTCAACAGAATTGCATTAAACTGGATAGTTGCATCCTACATTATGTCCTTGACATATGTGGAATGTGTCAGCGCTTATTTTTTCTTATTTCTTGTTTGTATTATATTTGTATCCAGATCCATATTTGTATCCAGATCCATATTCGTATGCTGTATGTCTTGCTATATTGGGATTTAACATAATTGCATGAGTCAAAACAAAAATCACTTCGTTCTTAATAAACAGTATCAATGAAACAAATAAAAATTAAACACATTTCTAAGCGTATGTGTAATCAACTTTAGACATAACTTCATTTATACATTACCCAGTTTATACATAACGAGTTTATACATAATGACTTTATACATAATGCATTTTATGCATTATGAACAGACCTGACACCTGACACTGTACGACTTAGTCCGGGGTGTTTTCGGATAGTCTAATTTCGGATAGTCTAACTTCGATTAGTCTAAAGAAATTTTCGAATAGTCTAACAAGGTCAAACTGAATTGCACTCTGAAATTTTCTGTTTATTGATTTTCGGATAGTCTAATTTCGGATAGTCTAAAGAAATTTTCGGATAGTCTAAAAGATAAGAAAAGAAAATTTACCTTAGATTTGATTAAAGACTTGTTCGGTTTATGAACGATTATTTTATTCCGTTTTGGCTGCACCGTACTCCGTTGTCTTTGTGGGATTTTTACAACGTCAAAATCCGCACGAATAATTTTGTAGAAGCCTGGCACAGCCGTTTTAATAGTCACATGGGGCAGCCTCATCTCAGCATCTACAAGTTCATGCTTTTCTTGACGCACGTTTTTTTCAGGTCAAAATAAAAATTTGACAGAACAGCCATGATCTCCCGAGGAAAAATCCCACGTACGCCCGTCTGGACCGTCGAATTAGGCAGATTCAAGATGAGTTTCACACCAGAACTCCCGAAAGTTATCTTAGATCTTTGGCTCGATATATGCCGGAGCCAATCCAATAAATCTTTATAATCCTTGTATATATAGCTTATTTTTACAACTTTAGATTCTGCTTGTGTAATGTTAAATAAATGTTGTTGTAACTGTGGTCAAATTCAAAACACTTACAATTCTAAATCTAAGGGAAATTTTCTTTGCTTATCTTTTAGACTATCCGCAAATTTCTTTAGACCTTCCGAAGTTAGACTATCCGAAATTAGACTATCCGAAAATCAATTAACGGAAAATTTCAGAATGCAATTCAGTTTGACCTTGTTAGACTATCCGAAAATTTCTTTAGACTGTCCGAAGTTAGACTATCCGAAATTAGACCATCCGACAGAGCACTCTTAGTCCAATACTGAATTGCATCAACAATTACGATTAGATGGTATAACACTACGCTATGAGGCCAACTGTTTTAGTGTCAGTAGAATTGTGTGTAAATGCATTCGTACATTATCGAAAGTAGTATCATTTAATTGCATTTGTGTTGTTATTTTAAAGTGTTTTATGAAACTATTACCAATTTTGAAATCGTTAACTGTTACTGGTGCTAAAAATTAGAAGTATGCCAGCTGTCAAGCATTGCTTCCTTGTTCGGCAGTTTTTAATCTAATAAAGTTGTCAACCCGTAAAAGCGGCCTTCACTGTTAATTGGAGTCTACCCACTAATTAATCTATTGCATTTCTAAACAAAAGAGAGATTTTGTGTTTTAAACGATTAAGCGGGAACTTAGTAAGTTAAATAGTAATTGTCACAGATTTCAGCCGAACTAGATTAGGCCGTGCAATCAATTTCTGTGAAGCTTTTACACCAAAGATGCGTATTTATGCAAACCAATAAGTTCTACGCTTAGCGAAAAATGCAGGAGTGGGCACCCTTTTCAAGTCGGCAAACCATAAAAATCGGGTCCCGAACTTTATACTCGGATTCTGTTTTGAACGTTTTGGATTATATAAGGTATAAATACAAATATTCTTTGTTCTAACATTAAAACATTCATGTTCTTACAGTCAAGTGTTCTGGAGAAAGTATGTGAAGAGCAGAGCTGTGCTAAGCTGAATCCATTCTTACAGTATAAAGGTCCAGCGGTTCGGCGCCGACCCGCCAAGTTTGGCCCGTCAGAATTTCCGCAAACCGCACGTTTCCTCCACAGAAAAAATTCATTTTTTCCAAAGTACAAAATTAAATGAACCTTTTCTGAAGCGTGTTTTTTTCAAAATCGGATCTGTCTTATACTTATGTATTTCATCGAACATGAACGATTATAAAAAACTAGATTTTAGAGTTTTAATGCGTTTACAATGGTTCTCCCGGCGCATTACAATGCTGTATTTTACAATAGTGTATATTAACTTAGATATTATTTGTCGTTCTACAGATAAAGACAATTATAGCTTATCTCAACTTAATATTTATGCTTATATCTAGGCAACAAATAGCTTAACCAAAAACGATTTTCAGATTCCTATTCAATTCCTATTCCTAAAAAACCCATGTCTGTTGCATTTCTTAGCATACGTGAGGACAAAACCTTATCGGTTCCACTTGATCCCCTTTGGGGAACTCACCAATTCTGTATTCAGAAATTCATTCAAATCCATTCACACCAAATTTGAGTTAAATCGGCCAAGTTCTGCGAACATGTGCTCGTCTGGCTGCATTTTTGCACACCCCCTTGAGTTTGAATCACAAGTTTTCAGATTTAAATTGAGTAATAATGTTAGCACAATTCACGCAGATTAACTAAGCTTGCTTCTGCAGGGTTACCGTTGGTTGAGAACCGTTTCGTATTTCAGACTGGATAGATTTGCCCAACTCAGTGTCACAGAATCATTCCGAATGTATTTGCCTCAAAGTTGGATGTGCAATTTCTCAGAAAACTTGAAGGATTTCCAGCTCTTTCACTATGACAAAACTAACATGTTCAGGTAAAACAGATACGCTCTGTTTCTCTACCAGAATGCCTCTTATTTGCAAAGTAAGTATGCTTTGCTTAAACGGAGGGCTACTCCGATTTTATTCAAAAAAACCTCGATTCGAAAAGATAAGCTTTGAGCTGGATAGGCAACGGCCACGTAACAGCACTAAGTTTCAGAGAAAATAGTTTAAAGTTTAAAAAAAGCTTTGTTATTGTGGTAGGGTCAGTACGCTACAAAACATTACAATCTGTGTCAAATCTGTGAGCGATATTGTGCCTGAACACCTTGAGATACTTCTCCTACTAGATCAAACTTGACATATTTCATGTCTCAATTGCGTAAAACTATAATGTCTGGACAGAACCTTCTTAAGTTGACACAATTTTGTAGACTTGTGGGGTGTATAAGTTTACATAAGAACTGCTCTCAAACAGCTGGGGTTACAGCAAAGCCGATGCGCTGTATATATTATCCATCAGCTTGCCTTCTCTCATTGCGCAAACCGTAGATGTTTTCATCGAACCAAACAGCGATGAGGAAGCTTTAAGCATTCATGTTGGGGCGTCGCTCATATCGGGGGGGGTTGAGCAGGTTTTATTTGCATTGTGGATTATAAAAACCAGCCTGGAATCAGAGATTTTATACAATTCTGAACACGCGCATGCTTTACCTGTCTGCAGCATAGAATTGAAATCCAACAAACTTTGAGCCCCTCCATTTAGTCGTCTTCCCTTCCTTTAGTCACAGAAGAGCTGAATCTAAGTATCTCACACATGATGATTTCTTGCTTCCTATACTAAATATAATGTATAAATGTATGCTGCTTGTCATTTCAGAAAAGAACTTCGCGAAGCACTCCTTAACGCATCTTGGCCTTTCAACCTAATCGAAAGCGGATGGGGCCCTGATGAACAGCGTCGTTTTTTAGAGGTTGACACCGAACACGTTTCCTCAAAATATGTGCAACAGACAGTTCGATACGAATTTGAAAATAACTTAGAACTTGTCAACATTGCATTTTTGACATATTATGAAGACTTCAAGATGTTTGGGTTTAAATTGCCCCAAAACGTTAAAGAACTGTGTTGTAAACTGTCTACTGAACTACTGCCAACTTATGCTATTTGCAACAACCAGGAACTTCCGGAATAAAACCGACGAAAACGAGCCAAAATGTTATGAAGACAGAAATCAGTATTTGTAATGAAAACACTCTTCATTATTGTCATATTGCGGTTTCTTCATTAATAAAACGGTATTTTAGTAATGATTTATCCAAGCAGCCTCACTTGTAATTAGGGATAGCTAAGACTGCGTTACGTTTAAAACTAAAAATGTGCCCAGAAGAAGAAAGGTGCTCGTTGGAAAATGCCAAATCAGGGCGTTCAGGTTGAAATCAAGTACAACGAACTTACTTCATTTGTATGTGGTGAACAATCTCTGGATCAATCGGTCTTAATAGTATCTTGACATTGGCGCCGGGTATCTGATAAACATAATTAAGCAATTGCGAAGCTTTATGATTATTTTGTATTCATGTATGCCTCGTCAGAATTGCCCAGCAAATGACTCTCACTGCAAAAGGTACAACTGTCTTAAACCTAGTCTGTTCTTTGGATCGTACAGAGAACACTTAACAGCTACGAATTGCCTGTTTCAAATATGTGCCAGAATCTGTGCAAAATAATTAGTTTAATGCCAATGGAAATATATTGCTAAATCATGTCTAGAGCACAGAATTGAACCCTAAACCTTTCTCTGTGCGGAAGGCTCTCCTCTGGAGACCTCCCACCGTACAAGTATGCCCGCAAGCGTCTTTCTGGATCAAATATATTTGGGAACAAAAAGGGAAAACGGCATTTTAGAAAGCGGAAAGAGTATCTAGTCTCGGAATTGAACCCAAGACCGTCAGTTACAGAGGAGTGGGTCGTTATAGAAACCTTTTCTTCACTCCCGGCGTTTAATTAACTCATAATTGATTGAAACCCAATTTCTTGAATTGCTTGAAAGTTGCTGAATTCCCGAGTCCTTCCTAGGTTATCTTTCTTAAGATGTGGAGCCTTTTCAAGAAATCCATCCTGTGACAATTAGCATAGGTCAAATTCTAGGTAAACTCATTTGCATATTTAACCGAAGGAACAATATCAGGCCCGGAACTGGGTAGTATGGTTAGGTTTGTAGTTCGTTGTGTCCAGTTTGGAACAAGCAGAAGCTAAGTTTAATTTCTAATTTGTGTACATGGAGATTAGAGGGTAACAGCAAGAGTGCATAATTGCACTATCATTAAGAAGAAGAGAAAGCCACTACAGGGCTTCTCTTCTTGGCATTGCGTAACGGTGCTCCGCCCACATTACGCGAATGTTCCCCCGCTTGGGGGGGGGGTCGACCAAATCGACATCGCATACCCCCCTCCGTTTGGTGGGGGGGGGGTAAAGCAGAGGATTACGGTAGTTTTCGTTCTATTCGAAAATTCAAGCAGGCTAAGTTTCACTCATTCTGATTAGCTGTTGGCGACCCCCCCCCAAACGGGGACCACTTTTTGTGACCCCCCCAAACGGGGACCACTTTCGGCTACCTCCCACCAAACGGGGACCACTTTCGACTACCCCCCCACCAAACGGAGGGGGGTATACCTGTCGACCCCCCAAACGGGAGAACATTCGCGTATTGTGGTCGGAGCACCGTTACGCAATGCCAAGAAGAGGAGCCCTCTAGTGGCTTACTCTTCTTCTAATATATAGGAGAAAATCATGCACTCTTGGTAACAACACAAAAACACGTACCTACTGTCCATAAGGTGAGTTTACAGCGGATATTGAGTCTCTAGGTGCTTAAGCATTAGTTTTATGAGTTCCTAGGCAGGTTAGCCAAAATTAGTTCAGTCTTTTAGTTATTAGCAGTCAACGTCAATTAGGCAGTGTTCTGTAGTACAGGTCACGTTATCTACCAAATCACCGTTTCAGGCCACCCTCATTTGCATACATGCCGAACAAAAGCAGATAGGCTGAACACTATCCAATCATGTTCATTCCACGTCACATTGAACGAAACGTCCAACGCACGTTTAAAAGCAAAGAACAATTAGTAACACACACGCACACGCACACACACACACACACACACACACACACACACACACACACACACACACACACACACACACACACACACACACACACACATACACACACACGCGTACACACACAGAAACACACAGAAACACACTCACACGCACATACAAACAAACAAACACGCACACACTCAGAGAGCATTTTTTGCTGAACACAGCACACGACTGCTTTTTATCCATGGCCTGCATGGTTTTCCAAACCAGTGTGAGGTCGGTGCAGGGCCCAAGGTTCGTAGCAACAGATTTTAGAATAGTACGGCGCGCTTCCATGCACGACTCAATCCATCGTGAGGATTCTCGGCTGTGCAGCGCCTGGAGGCCCCTCGTACAGCAACAGCCTTCTCACATGCCTCATTCCACCATGGTTTTGACTGATTTCTAGCACTTCGGGGTATAGACTGGTTCGCAGCGGAGGTCAATGCATCCGCGAATGAGGTTGATTCTTCTGTCAAACTCATTGAATCCCTGTCCAAATTTTCCAGGTCTCGTTCACAGTGGTCCCGAAAGACACCCTAGTTAGCTTTCTTGTAGCTGAACTTCGATTGTCGGGGTGCAGCCCGGTCTCTCCATGTAGGTTCAGGGCGATTGCCACCGGGAGGTGATGAGAGCCAAGGTCGGTTCCGATTTACCATGGTACCCAATCGAGCAGGCCGTTGTGGTGGAAGGTCACGTCAGGCGCGCTAGGATTACCGATGGATGACCCTATTGTTTTGCGGCCCAGGATGCCGAATGGGCATCGAAGTCCGCAAACACGATCACATTTCTTCTAAGTGGCAATTGGCTTAGATCTAGGGACAGTAGTCGCCGTTCATCGCCCTAGCCTGGACTGATTGGAGGTGCATATGCATTGGCCACAATAGTGCTATCAGACCTCCCTCTTGGCCTTGTTTCCACGCCCATACATTCTGAGGCCTGGTCATTATCAAGCCCTCCTTGACGAGAACCGCCAGCCCTCCACCACAGGCGCGGGAAATGTCGGCCTATCGACCGCGTGTGCGGGCCATCTGGAGAACGCTGCAGCCGAAGTAGTGGAGATTCGTGCCATCCGATAGTTTTGTTTCCTGCTGGACGACAACGTCTTTTCCTCGTTCACATATGTGGTGTTTGAATTGGGGGCTTAAGTAGGATACCGTCTGCTTTCCACAGCACGGTCGCGGCGTTGCTGTGTGTTGTTTGTTACCCTCTGAATAAGAGGCTCGGCAATTGAAGGTGGTCCACTCCGCAAACAGATTCGCAGAGAGAAACTAGTTCAGTACGGTTGTGTATCTGCTTCTCTCTCCGCACACGTTTCGAGACCTGCCCATTTATACGAACTGTGTGTTAGTGTGTGTTAATTATCAATTTTTTGATTACTAACTGTTTTATTATTACTCCAAAAAAGCCCACCACCCACCCTTACTGTTGCGGTTCTTCGGATCATTTAGCCGTGCTTTACAGTGCTGTAATTGCCGTCTTTTTTATCCATTATGAATGCACTCATTTGTCAGTTAATGATTTTAGTTTAGTTTTCAACGATGTTAATGCTAATTTTGCCTGTAAGATGTGTTACCCTTTATTGTCTGAACAGCAAAAGTCAGATTTTGCTGCTGTTGGGAGCTTAAATTCTATTTTATGGCTCTGACGTTCCCACTCTGAATCCTACTGGACCCGTAATCGAGACTGGAACGCCGTTTAATTAGGAACAGTTTAAGGAAATCATTGCTAGTGTGACCCAAGTTGCAGTGGAAGCTGCAGTACGAGCTTCAACTGAACTCATTCGGGAATTATTTAAGCGGAAGGAGAAAGCCAATAATCTTGTGATCGTGGGCCTCCCCGAGAAAGCAGAGAATGACCAGTAACAAATGGCGGAGGATATGTCCCTGGTGGACAGTTTTTGTGACACAATCGGTATCCCAATGTCTGCAGTCTCGTTCATGTTCCGAGACGGTCGGAAAAATCCGGATCAGGGCCTAATTCTGAAGGCTTGCTTTCTCGACCGACCAGTTTGTGAGCGCAGAATGTTTCTCAGTAGAGCTATATCGATAATGCAGGAAGATAAGTCCTTGTGTTCGGGTAATTTCAAGCTATTTGTTCGGCCTGATCAGATAGCCAAGGAACGTGAACGTGACTACCAATTACGTCAGGAGATCAAGAAACGGGAAGAAGGTGGAGACAAGGATCTTAAAGTTCGGAACGGTAAAATAGTGAAAATTGTGAAGAAAAAAGATGATAATGTTGTGAATGATGGGCACGGTCCTGACCCAAATAGTGGTGCAGGTGTGGGGGAAAACTAGTTTCTGGTCAACAGAAAAAAGTTGAATATTTCTATATAGAGTTTGTGTATTTCAATTTTCAATTTCGGTGTTTAAGAGGTAGATTAACAGAGCTAAACGTTCTGGCTATCCTGGGACTTTATTGTTTTGTAGTGGAGACATTCCTTGACAAAGAATATAGTGATAATAATTTTTCTTTTTTGAAGCATCACGTGCTTTATCGTTGCGATGGCGTTGCTCGAGTTGGGTTTGGCGACTAGCATTTTATATGTCACCCAAGGGGGAGGGGGTGCGTCACTCGGTGCACATTTGTGTGTCTCACTGACGTTTCTGTTTATGTGTCTGCCGGTTTTGCTTTTCTTGTGTCACTTGCTGTTTCTTGCAGTTCATGTATCTCTCGGTTTTGTTTTTATGTGTCTCACGCCTCTCTTCACAGCCCCCTTTTTCTGGTGCTTCTCCTAGTATTAAGTTTTCCTCATGCTTGTCTTTCATGTGTCACGCAAAATGCTTTATGTGTCTCTTGCTCCCTGTTCATGCGTCACCTTTTTCCTCGTTCTAGTGTTGAATGACTTGTATCATCCTCAGCTTGCTGATCAGTTGTCTCAAGTTATATACTATAGTGGCGTCATGAGTTTGATTTACGACATTTCCACTGTTTAGGCGACAACCCACCCCCACTTGACATTACACATCCCGTACGACTTTTATCTTGGTTCTTCATATTTGATTACATTAGAAATAAGTGATAGATTGGGCTGATTACATGTATGGTCCTCGTAGGCTAGTGGTTAGGACTCTCGCCTCACATGCGTTTGGTTCCGGTCTCAATTCCTGGCAGAACCTTTGTTTTTTCCTAAAATATCACTCAGGCTCATCATGGCTTAACCCTTATGGCTGTTTCCTTCTTTCTTTTTTCGGCTTGTTAGCCCGCGCAGCATGAAAATTTTTGGCTGGCCTGTTGCAGGGAGGATAGGATTTTTTGGCTACACACATTCTGTTTACTTCAATTAATTGCTCATTTACACATGTTAGGGCTCTCGCCTCACATGCGTTTGGTTCCGGTCTCATATCCTGGCAGAACCTTTGTTTTTTCTAAAATATCTAATAGAGGGCGCAAGTAAATGTTGCTCACATAAAGCTGCAACTACATGATAAACAGTGCTACAGAAACGACTATGTAATTTATCGATAGCTTCTATCTATTTTTGGCTAGTCTTGGAAAAGACTACAGCATATATAAGCTTGTGAATACAACCTATAGAACAGCTAATAACAACTTCAGTTTTCGTATGTCTTCAGAGTTCGGTTTAACTATCTTTGTTGAAGCTTCGTTACTCGAATCTGTCACAAAAACACTGAAAAATAAGCCATTCAGCTGAACCTGAGTTATCAGGTGCGTATCAGTATTTTTGTCTCGGGTCTCAATTTTATTCGAGATGTCGATGTTGACAATTTAGTTTTCTAACTTGTTGCAAAACCACCGTATTTCTGCTCTGTTGACGTATACATCTCACTAACGTATATAAACCTACTGTGGGGTTGCACCATCAATCGTATGTGTTTTATCTAGCTTATGCATAAGAAAGGACACTACAGATAAGTAACAGCTTAAGCTGAATATATGTAGGGTTCTGATAGTCTAGTGGCATTGCATGCGTTTGGTCCTGGTTTCAACTCCCATCGGAACCGTTATTTTTATTTTTAACAACTGGAATTCACTCACATTTTATCTACAACAGGAATTCCCTAATATACATAACGTTTAATCGCTTCGTCAGCTCCCTCAGCAGTTTTTCGTTTTTAGTTGTTCGGCATCAGCTCCTTTCTGCGTGCGCCGACGCTTTTTATTTGTCCATGAAAGGTTGTGACAAAAGTACTGCCGCAAGAATCTGCCCCAGTATTTATCTGCAGCCGGCCGGTCGGTGAGGGAATGCGGCCGGCCCTCGCCAAACTGGGCCAGTGAACAAGACTGTTAGTTAAACACTACGCTACCACAACCAAACGAGCTTGCATTTTCTGTATTTATTCTCTTCTGATAAGTTATCTCAGGTCTCTTTATCTGAGATCTCAATGTTGGCGATTTGCTTTTCTAATTTGTTACAAAGCCACCGCGTTTCTGCTCCGATGACGTATAGATCTCACTAAAGTATATAAACCTACTGTTGGGCTGCAGCATGAATAGCACAGAAAAGTGGAAAACAAACACATTTTTATAGCAGAATCTACAAGCTAAAGAGACTCTAACAGCGCAGCGTTTTACGTTCTGAGAGACGGATTTTCTAGTCAATACTTATGAATTTGTATACGGTCCCTTCAGGATTCAGAACATAATTATTGTTCATTTCTGATCTCACCTGTCACGTTTCATTATCATTGAAACATTTGACTCGAAATATCAGATTGGAAAAGAAGAGTACACAGACAGGGTTGAACCCACACTAATCGGGGTGAAAGTCCGAGGCGCAACCTTTAGGCTGCTGTGCCTTGCAATAAAATCATTGAACATAAACTACAATGTAACAAAATCATGTTTTGCACTTGTTCCAATACCACACTCGCTCCTGCCTTTTGTTTGTAGCAGAGAAGGATAGAATCATTGCTGCTCATGCTCTCACTACAAACTGAATGTTGCCGCTTGAGCGACCAGTTTTTATGCGTGCAAATACTGCTTTCAAATAAGGCTTTGTAGCGTAAGTGTCAAGTCTGGCATCTTCTAAACTAGGAGTCCTGGGTTCAATTCCTAGCAAGGCATAAGCGTTTGTTTCACAATCACAATATGGATGAAAAACAAAATGTCTGTACAATCAAACAAATTTACATATATCAGAGTTTTCAGTTTATCCATCAACACTTGTATATATAACTATTTGGCTGCAATGTTGGCACATTGTATTTGTTGTAGGTTTATGCATGTGTTATTCAGCAGTAGAGACCTTCACTCAGGCCCGTAAGCCCGGCCCGGCCCGGCCCGCGGGCCGGGCAGGGCCGGGCCTAAGGTGAAACGGGCCGGGCCGGGCCGGGCCGGGCCGAGGTAGGAAAAATTTGGGTGCGGGCCGGGCCGGGCCGGGCCGAGTACTAGAACGGGCCGGGCTTCGGGCCGGGCCTGCTATTTTCATTTGAAGGTTTTGTCTTCTTTTTAGTTTCGGCAATTTATACTGGAGATTTTATTCTTTTCCAAATATGATTTTGAATAATCATTGCTCTTTTATTCCGATCTGACTTGATTTACTTTCTCTTTCAGAGTTACTGGCGTATGCACTTAGCTCATTTGCGTTTATTTAACTTAACTTTTAGCTAGAATTTGTACATTAGGATCTGAAATTTAGTTATTTATATAATTATTTTTAATATTTGGAAGGTATACCTTCTTCCTTATACCTTAATTGCAAGCTATATTTGAATCATCGAAACTTGACAGTCAGTGAATTCTTCCCTATAACCAAGAACGGAACCGCTGACTGTTCTTAATCGCTCTAAATAAACATGAGCTAAGAGAAATCGTATAAAAATGGTATCTGCGATGAGGAATAAAATTATATGCATTTTAAACCCTTACTTTTATCTTGGTTAACGACAAAAAATTAGCTAAAACGGGCCCGGGCCGGGCCGGGCCTAACCTTTAAGCTTATGGGTCGGGCCGGGCCGGGCCGGGCCGAGGTCGAAAATTTTTCAAACGGGCCGGGCCGGGCCGGGCCGAGGTGAAATTTTTACGGGCCGGGCCGGGCCGGGCCTGAAAATTCAGGCCCGTGAAGGTCTCTATTCAGCTGCTTTGCCCTGGTCGTTCCATGGATTGAATTCTTAATGTCTAGATAGGTACTTATTTTACTTCTTTTTATGGTTTCATTTCTTTATACCATTTGTCATTACTTTTTAGTAGTTTGGTATACCATTTTCCCTTAAATTTTGTTCACGTTGACGATCTAGTTATTTTGAACCTGGTTGCGAATTTCCACTGAACTTTAACGTTATTACTTAGCACGTTTTGTCATTTACTAATCTGTCTCCTTTTCTATTTTAGGATATTTCCTTTGCTGACCTCCGCACTTGTTCTGCGCCTTTTCAGACTCCAGAAACCTCGGGCCTGATTCCTTCTCCAAATTTGCAAGAGTAGAAACAGCCTGTCAGCCATGGAGCGGGCCCAGAACAACTGCATGGACGGACTAACGATATTGTTTATTTTACTTGACGTTTATAAGCAGTTTAATATTTTATTTTGCGACTGCACTTGTAACTACCCGAAACAATTACATTTGTGAGAAACCCCCACCACAACCCATAGGTGTAGCTGAAATTTGGGGCGGGTGGTGGGGGGAATTATTGGGAGATTATGGGGCTGTGTACATTTTACGGGGACACAAACCCCTGCAGTGCGTTAATTGCCTTTCTTCCACTTAAGTCAATACTCAAAGGCAATAGAGAACTGAGAAGGGTAGGTCAAAGGCAATGACCTTAACGACTGTCCCCGTAAAATGAATAGGCAAGTAAAATCGTCCCCGCATATATACTAAATGGAGTTTAGGAAAATTTAAAACTTTCGTTAAGTTAAGTTAATAGTTTTCAACACTTAAATTTCAATTTATTGACAAATTTGTATATTTAAAATGATTTTTAGAGTTTTATAGGCTTGTAGGAATCTGGTGGGCCCCCCAAAATTGGAAGAAAAAATTAATCCTTTAATTGCTCTCCTGCTGAGACGTTGGTCTGTATTAAAGAGAAGTGGAAAGGTCAAATGTAAAGGTCAGTAGTTTGGGGGCCCCATCAGATTCTCTTACTGCAAAATGAATACAAAATATTGAAACTTCTAAAACACTAGTTTAAAAGTTAGAGCAATGTTATAAAGTTTTACTATATTATAATAATTCTACAATTCCACGCTGAGTTCAAATATCGCAAAATTTTTCGATTTCGCGAAATTCTATTTTTTTCGATTTTTTTCGATTTCTAAGGGGGGACCAAGGGTAACCGAAAAATTTATTGTCTTCGATTTTGCTGAAAAGTTGTATATAGGGGTTTTCGTGGTCGCAGAACACGAATCTGAAGTCCGTTTTTCGATTCAGCTTTTCGTTAGCTCAGCATAAGCTTACATCTAAAGCTTACAACTTTAGCTTATATCAAGCTAACGAAAAGCTGAATCGAAAAACGGACTTCAGATTCGTGTTCTGCGTCCCCGAAAACCCTTATATACAACTTTCCAGCAAAATCGAAGACAAAAAATTTTTCGGTTACCCTTGGTCCCCCCTTAGAAATCGAAAAAAAGCTAAAAAAATCGAATTTCGCGAAATCGAAAAATTTTGCGATATTTGAAGTCAGCGTGGTCGAAAACATACCCATACCAAATTTCAGCTCATTCGGTCGAGTTTTAGGAACTTTGAGTGGTGGGGGGGGGTAATCTGGAAAAGACCCTTAATAATTATACTGAGAAACGAACGACATGCTTAACTTACACAAATCCTGTTTTTCAAGTAACATGCACTAAAACTGTCCATATAAGTGAAATCAAAACTTTACAACATAAAATTTCCATATAATTGAAAAAGTGACTGTTTCTCTGCATTCTGCATTATAAACCTTATATATTAGTTAAGATTTAATTATTAAACAGCAATGCCATTTTAAAATTAGTTTTTCTATTACATCAAATTAAAAGCTAACTAAAATATAAAACGGCTTGTAGGTGTAATGTGGGTAATAGCGTCCCCGCTATCACGCCCTTCCAAGTCCTTTCCCAAGTCCCACTTTCGCTGTTTTTCCTAAAAACTCCCCCAAAATCCCCCAAATTCCCCGTAAATATTGTATGTTTATAATTGTTGGGAAGTCCGATAATTATGTATTATTTTGTATGTAAAATCCCCCCTAAAATACTGTGCAGTGCTAACTTTATGTTCATCTTTTGAAAATTATTTAAAACCACCTATTTTTGAGGGTAAACTTAACATTGCACGTATTTTCATTTCTGGTTGGCTTAGCGAAGATAGACCCTCTCGTTCCCAACGCATAACAAAATTCTCCTTGAAGGATTACATCACCCTTTACTCAGTTGGGAGTTTTGTCCAGTCACGGAGCGGTTGGTTTCTGAGATTGGGGCCCCACCCTTCGACACCCTACACCTAAAGAGTAAGCGTTTAGTTTTTGTTTTTTCCCTTTAAAACCTTTTCAACTTATATTTCCTAATTCCCTTTTTCAGTCCTAACCCCCTTTTAACTTATTTTTCATTCTACTCCTAATTCTCCCCCTCTCCTCTCCGTCCTAATTAGCGGGGTTGTCCCCGTTCCCTCCCCCTGGGTCTAACTTTACTAGCTAATCCCCCTCCCCCAGTTTTACTGCATTTTCCCATTTGTCCCTGTCGTTGCTGGTCCGCTCCCCACTGTTTATATTCCTTTTGTGTCCTTACTTACTTGTTGTGCGGGTAGCCCGCTTTAATTTGCCTGTCCTATCTGGGTATCGCCGGAAGGATTTCCCTGTCGTAACTTTGTCCTGTAATGTCCCATTAAAGCCGCCAGTTGTCTTTTGCCTTTTAACTTAATTACTATTGCTAAGCTTTAACTAGGTTCTGATCTCCTTTTTTATAGCTAGGTAGAGCTCTGGGATTAGCCCGGGGCTGATTTGTATCTGAGTTTAGTTTGCGTGCGTGTGTCCCTCTTCTGTCTGGCGCCCCGTTGGCGTCCCCCAAAAGTGTCTGTCCCCCCCTTGGCGAGGCAAGTCGGTGGAAAAGAGCCGCCTGGACTAAATATCTCCACCCGCAGTCGCTGGTCAGCGTTCTTGCGCACAGTTCCGCTTGTAAAATTTGGGGCGTGAGCTCAGTGGTTAAAATCCCTAGCTCCCCCATAGTTTACATAGGGATCTGGTGGGGCCCCCAAAATTGGAAGAGAAAATTAATCCTTTAATTGCTCTTCTGCTGAGACGTTGGTCTGTATTAAGGAGAAGTGGAAAGGTCAAATGTAAAGGTCAGTAGTTTGGGGGCCCCATCAGATTCTCTTACTGCAAAATGAGTACAAAATATTGAAATTTCTAAAACAGTAGTTTAAAAGTTAGAGCAATGTTATAAAGTTTTACTATATTATAATAATTCCACAATTAAAAGTTAAAGTTTCTCTACAGTGTGAATCTCATTCAATGTGTAACTCTTAAACAAGATTGTGCTAAGTTACACAGTTTAATTTAAGCTTTAAGGGCATTACTGTTTTTAGGAATTAATTTAGTTTTAAGTTAAGAAAGTCAATTTTCTGAACATTTTTAATATGTACCGTTAGACTAGAACTCTATTCTAGTCCAGGCAACTTAAAACTTACTTATTTAAGGTGGGGGTCCATTTTTGGGTCATTTTTTTACTTTCTCCGATCTCACTGATTTTCACATATTTTATTATCCAAATGGTATATTTTAACAAGTTTTTAAAATTAAAGTCGTAACTCTTACGGTTGTCGACATTTTAGCGTTATTTTAATGTATAATTTGTCCAGATTCATTAACATTTGTCTGGAGATTTTTTGGCGCACGCAAAAAAAGACAACTTTTTGAAATTCCTATGAACTCCTATGAAATTCCTTGAACCACACGAAATCTCAAATTTGAGGTGAAATTACTCAACAACCGTAAGAGTTACGACTTTAATTTTAAAAACTCGTTAAAATATACCAATTGGATAATAAAATATGTGAAAATCAGCGAGATCGGAGAAAGTCGAAAAATGACTAAAAAATGGACCCCCCCCTTAATTAATCAAATAGTTTTTACTCTTTAAAATCAAATCTTTTGTACTTTTCCCCAGCTTTGCAGTTAGAGAATCTGATGGGGACCCCATACTACTGACCTTTACATTTGACCTTTCCACTTACCTTTGACCTTTTGTCCTTAATACAGACCAACGTCAAAGCAGGAGAGCAATTAAAGGATTAATTTTCTCTGCCAATTTTGGGGGCCCCACCAGATCCCTACAAGCCGTTTTATATTTTAGTTAGCTTTTAATTTGATGTAATAGAAAAACTAATTTTAAAATGGCATTGCTGTTTAATAATTAAATCTTAACTAATATATAAGGTTTATAATGCAGAATGCAGAGAAACAGTCACTTTTTCAATTATATGGAAATTTTATGCTGTAAAGTTTTGATTTTACTTATATGGACAGTTTTAGTGCATGTTACTTGAAAAACAGGATTTGTGTAAGTTAAGCATGTCGTTCGTTTCTCAGTATAATTATTAAAATGTCATTTTCATAAAGTCTGTTTAAGGTGCGGGGACAGATGTCACTTTTCTATTCATTTTACGGGGACAGTGGTTGAGGTCATTGTCTTTGACCTTACCCTTCTCAGTTCTCTATTGTCTCTGAGTTTTGACTTAAGTAGAAAAGGGCAATTACCGCACTGCAGGGGTTTCTGTCCCCGTAAAATGTACAACATTATGGATTTCTGACTCAATATTGAACTTTTTTGGACTCAAAAACATGTTGGAAATCAAAAATTTTGAGACTAAGACCACTGTTTTATGTTGAAATTGCTTCATGGTTATGTCTTTTGGCATTAGAAACGAGTGAAAATGCGATTTTTGGCAAAAAATAGAAATCTATGTAGGGAGGCTTGGGTGTTTGGAGGGTCTCCAGAGGGGGCCCCGACAGCCAAAAGATTTTACTATTTTTCTGCAGAAAAACTTATTTTCAACCGTTTCTAATACCAAAAAACATACAACCATGAAGCAATTAAAACATTAGACAGTGGTTTTAAACTAGCAAATTTGATTGCCAACATGTTTTCGAGTCCAAAACAATTGCAATATTAAGGCAGAAAGTACACCTGTGCACCGCTCCAGCGAATCTATAGAGGCCTGCAATTACGGACCCACAAAAAATGTTGGGAAGTGAGGACCCTCCTACCATTCTCTGCGTCACTCCTATACGTTACACTTCACCCCCCCCCCTCCCGCCCAACATTATTAGGGGACCAGAATCGCTCTCCTCAATAGTCTCGCTGGGGCGGGGGAGAGATTCCCCCAACATTATTTGTAGGTCCATGTAGCGGAGATTTGGGGCGCGGGACTATATATATTTTTACTTGATTGTAAACTTGAAACCCCCCTTTTTCACAACTACCAACATAATTAATTAAAAATCTCTGCTGGCTGCCGATTTTTTCGTTTCGATATCCACAAATCTCGACATTACAGCCTGCGAGTTTGAGCCCCTAGGTCCTCTCTATGCTTTCAGGGCATACCTTTAAGTGAGGGTACCCAAAAGTGACCTCAAAAACGTTCCTGGCCGAAGTTCGAATTTCGGCTGCTATTCACTAAGAGGAACCCTAGGCAACCCATATTGGCCATATGACATGTCCTGACTGTGCGCTATCGATACATATATAGAAGTTCCCAGTCTGACCTCTGAGCCGTCCTGGGGTGGGTGATTTTTTTGTTAAATTTTTAACAAATAAAAAATCAATTTTATATTTTGTTACTGAAGCCGGAACAGCAGCTAGAGGAAAACTAACGCCACATTCGAGCTCAGCGACCTCGAAAATCCTTATACCCGTTGTTTTTCAGGTTGCCTATTACTTCTGGGAGCCCAACCTGGTAACCAGCCAGACGTGAACCGTCCGACCGTAAACGTGATTCCAGAAGTCAATATTAGCCAATAGTTAAGTAAAAACTAATGCCAGATTTGAATTCTGCGCACCAGAAAACCCCCTAGGACATGTTTGTAGCCACTTCAGACTGTCCAGTTGGTAGCTGGAGGGTCGGGTAGGGTCCGGCAGGGGTCACGTGACCATGGGTCATACCCCACCAACAAGCGAAGTCTTAAATTTCTCTGCTAAAATATCAGGAAATAAGTTATAATCACTCACAAACCTAAAAAAGCAACGTTTTACCCTTTCAAACGGCATTTTAGAGCCACCAGTCCTCATACTGGACGCTGTCGGAGGCCATCAGTGACCACTAAGACTTTGTCAGGGTCAGTTGCCCTAATTGGGACACTAGGTTGGCGGTTTTGGGTTCTAAATACGTTATTTAGTGCGCTCTATCCAAAACTGATTAGAAAACGTTTCTAGCTGCTCTCTAGGATCCGATCCACCTCTGATTATTTTTGTTAACGGGTAATTTTTTTGTTAAACCTTTAACAAAAAACTCACACATTTTCGTCTACTCCAACTTACTGGTAGGTCGTAGAGCAACGAAACCGGGTTGGTTTAAAGCTTAGCTATCCGTGGGTCTTCAAAGTAATCGATTTGATTAAGTTTTGCGAAAGTTCCAACCAAAAAACCGAATGTTGATCTTTTTTGTTAAGCTTACTATATGGGTCGAGGATCATTCTTTGGATTTGGCTCAACAAACCTCAATGTCAATAATTCAGACAATCCGGCAAATGTGCGGTAACACGAAGTTTCGCAACGTTGTATTCAGTTTTCACGTAATGTTTTAGCTCAAACCAAGAAAAATGTCCCTCCGCAATAGTGCGAATTTTCATCCAGCCCAAAAACACTCAAATCCATTGGGTAGCTTTGAGAAATCGATGTTCAAAACAAAATAACCGCAGTTTTGCCAAAATTGTTTTTCGGCCAAATCTCTAGCTTAAAGCAACGAATAGCCTTAAACTATCCCTCATCAGAATTGCAAATGGAATGAATTTTGAAACCAATGTTTTCTGATTCTGAAAACACTGCTGACGACAATGATACGTGACCTTTTCGGTTAAGGTCTATTAGACACCCCGCTACAGCTGCTCACAATGGTCAACTGGGTTGTCGTTTTTATTGCTACGAGCAAGGTTCAAGCGAATGAATAATGTCAAGATTTGATAAAATCCAGGAATACATACGAATAGTGATAAAATACACGACGCTGTCCAGTATATATAGTTCATGCAACTGATGCCTAAATATCATATCGCAGTGGAGTTCCGACCTGGACAGAAACTCCGTTAAAGAAACCGAAAATCCCGAAAATCAGTCACTTGCCTCATGCTGTACCCAAACTCCTCAAAAATCCGATATGCCAGTTTCTAGAATGAATATGAGGAAAAAGTTGCCAATAAAGGCACGGCACCTTCTAGCTTTGAATTAAAAAATTGGTAAATGCACATTCAGTACATGTGTTGTACATTAGTATGGTTCCGTCTGTGGTCAAAGTTGGTGTGAAAGACAATGTTTTTACAGTTTTAGTATAAACGGCACCACTGTCATGTATTCGGACGATTAACTTACGATTAACTTAACTTAATTCAAACTTAAGCTTGGTTCGATTGTGCCTGGGTGGCTCAATCGGTAGAGCGTTGGCCTAGATGGCCAAAGGTTGTGGGTTCGATCCCCACCTCAGGCCCGAATTTTCGGGTCGGAGGTGGTGTAGTGACAATCCTAGTTTCGTTTGTTCTTTCATTTACCTACTCTCT
Organism: Trissonchulus latispiculum; assembly: GCA_030248195.1. NCBI lineage: Eukaryota > Metazoa > Nematoda > Enoplea > Enoplida > Ironidae > Trissonchulus > Trissonchulus latispiculum. Next base: position 95,926 of record JASAND010030839.1, read on the forward strand.
AAGATTTAATATTGGCGCATTCTGTTTAGACTTGTAAATGAACCATGAGTTTGACAATTAGATAACACATGTATTATTAGGGACAAAATATTATACAACTCTTGAAATCACGGCAAGCTGTGGCTCAACTCTACTGGTAGTTGTTGTCTAATTTTTTGTTTCTTAGCGCAATTTCGCAGAACTGCCTTAAAAACCTATCCTTCGAAATAAGTTTAATAAGTTTCTTGAATACGCAATCCTTCTCAATAGATTTATCTAATCTGCATCTGCATCTTATTTTTTCAGCAATTTAAGTTAAAATTTAGCAAGTGCCAATCCTGGAACTGTAAAATGTACATGAGCTGATTAACGAAAGCAAAGACCAAAAGCTTGGGAAAGTAGTATCACTGGGATTCTTGGTAGCGCTGCAAAAGACTCTCCTAAGCCTAAGTTCAGCTAGTTGCTCACTAAATGAGCTTCAAAAGATTTTCCTAAGCTATTTCCTAACTTTTCTAAAAAATTACCTAAATGTATTAGCAGCGCCAGCTAAGCAGAATCTTTTGAAATGGTTTTAGGAGGTCTCCTACCTCCCTCCTAGACAGCTCCCAGCCATCCACCTAAGTATCCTCCTAGGAGCATACTTAGGAGAATCTTTTTGCGTTCGGTGATTTTACTTGAAGTGCTTGATAGTGCTTAAAGCGCACCGTATGCATTCATTGGAATTATCTCACATATGATGTTTACCAGAATTCCCGGTGGATACATACTGCATATGTTGCTAAATACTCAGGATCAAGTCTTCGACACAAACGTCTAACATACAAAGGTAACTTAAATCCGAACATTTTAAAGTCTTCGTAGTATGTCAAGAACAAATTGTTGACAAAGTCTAAGTTAGACTCGAGTTCTGTCTGAATTGTTTGTTGCAGAAACGTTTGAGCGGCATGTACAGAGGAATCATTTAGGAACGGTTTCTGTTCATCTGGACCCCATCCGGTGAAAATTAAATTTGCGGGCCATGATGCATTATGAAGAGCTTCACGTATTGTTGATCTGAAACAAATAACAAAGCAACTGGTAAATAGCGATCACTTTAGCTCTGCCAAGTGTTTGGATGCATATTTGACGACTTTGTAACTATAGTGAAGCGCTTCAAAGCCCAAGACGGGAGGCGTGAGACATCCTCGTACCCACGAAACTACAACCTAGGAGAGAGAAGGGATGCGGGAGGTTCAGCTTTTCACTCACCACTAAAAGTACAGAATTGGCCAGCCGGAGATCGAACCACGGCCCTTCTGATTCCAGGACTGAAGTGCTAACCCACTACACCACAAGGCTATCAGCTGAACTCCCATATCCGGTATCCATATTTCCTATGCCTGCTAACACTAACACTGCTGGACCCGCGAATCTCCTTCGCAGCGAGCGCGTGGGTCAAACATTTTGCTACTGTCTGCGCTGGGGTTTCAGATGTATAGGCCCAGTATAGCGCATGTGTGAACCGTGTAGATGGAATATTGGTTTGTCCTAATCTTTTCTTATTAAATTCATAAACCCGAAGCCACAGTTTGATGCCTCTGATGTTTACACTTGATTGTTCCGATAGCTGACAATTCAGAACACAAAAATCAACTCGTTGAATTAACAAAACTTTTATTTAATTTTAATTTTATTTAACTTTTAATTTAATTTGTCGAAAATGGCAAGTCATTTTCGATGTTACCTCTTAAACAGCAAGCATCAAACGAATTTGAATTTTACTTTAAGGTACTGGTTAGTAGTAAAGAGCCAGCAAACTACGTAGATTTGGGGGGGGGAGGAGGGGAGGGAGTGGCACTGTGGTGCTGTGGTGCTGCGGCGCTAGGGGGTGGAGGAGGTAAAGTGACGCTGTAGCACTGTGGTGCTGTGGCACTGTGGTGCAGTGGCGCTGTGGTGCTGCGGCGCTAGGGGGTGGAGGAGGTAAAGTGGCGCTGTGGCGCTGTGGTGCTGTGGCGCTGTGGTGCTGCGGCGCTGTAGCCGACCGGAACCATGGTCGACCCAAGCTTAAAATTGAAATTTAACCATTTTCTCTGGAAAAACTTTATATAGGGGGTTTTCAGGTCGTAGAATTCGAAAATGATATTAGTATTCTTCTGTTGCTTATGCACCGTGCTCTACGCGACCCTCGACCGGAACCATAGCTGACCCAAACTTAAAATTGAAAATTGTCCATTTTCTCTGGAAAAACTTTATATAGGGGGTTATCAGGGTCATGGAATTCGAAAATGCTATTAGTTTTGTGTCATAGATAACCTCCGTGCGAGCCTTAATGGTTTTGTGGGTTGTAGAAACTGAGCATGACCTTAGATTTTAGCTCCTATGTAAACTATGATCAGCATTGTTGTGGCTACCACTAGTATACTATGAAGCGACTGCTCACAAGCCACTAAAATGACAAACTTGCAAGTGGAGAAACGGTGCACCTAAATATACTACATACACTAAAACCGATATTATAAATATGTTACAGTTTTTAATAGAAAACACTTACTTTAAAATGGGCTACAAATTGTTTCTTCAACAAATTGGTATACCAATGGGAACAAATGCTGCCCCAACTATAGCTAATCTAACCTTAAACTATTTTGAGCATAAATTTATAACCGACAAAGATAATTCACACCTGGCTGAGTTTCTTATCTACGTATATAGATACATTGACAATATCACAACCATTAATGACCACAACGTCTTGGAAAGAAATCAAACTAAAATTTATAACCCAGATTTAGAACTAAATAGAGTTAATTCAAGTAATAAAGAAGCTAATGTACTAGACTTAAACATAAGTATCTCTAATGAAACTTTCACTACTAAAATGTATGACAAAAGGGAAGATTTCGATTTTTGTACTTACAAATTCCCTCCCGCAGACTCTAATATATCCAGTAAAATCATGAAAAATACAATAATCTGTCAATTGACACGAATCTGTGAAATAAATGACAAATTAATTCATCTCAGAAAAAACTATAAAGATCTATTTGAAACTTGTCTGAATAGAGGACATTCAAAGAAGATGTTCTTACGCAGCTTAGACAAAACACTTAAACAGCAAACATGGATCAAAGAGAAATTCCAACTTACTGATGAAAATAACGTAAGAACACATTATTTACTAATTAATTAAGCATGTATGGTATTTATTTGACTTATTTCAAGATATATTACGCCTTGTGCGTACTACTTACCAGGCTTGCCTGGAAATACTCTCTACTTTACTCTTACCTGTCTCAGCAATGAGGTCAGGGTCTATGTTTTTTGTTTGCATGTAAACACTAAACAACACGTGTGAATGGGACCACAGGGCAGAAACGCTTTTCAATTCCTTTTCAATCAGGGGGCTCAAAACACCTAAAACTGCAACTAGTATGTCGGTACACCACTGACGACGCCCGCCGAATACTAGAATCAGTCTGGCAGAGTGGTCAGCGAGTGAATGCACCTAACCTGTATGACTGTGTCTGTATCACATCGTAGGGGTTGATTCATATTTGTTATCTATAGTACCCTCAGTATTTTGGGTAGGTTGTTTATGCATGGTAATCGCTACCCCAAGGATGTTTTATGCACAGAATATATTATGTTTCTTATTGGCCTATGTATATGTTCTTATTGGTACCTATCGTTCTAAAATTTTCTCTTTGCAAGACTAACATTCTGCTACAAATTAACTGCCCAAACAGATGGCTATCTTTAATTGACAGCAACACTGTACAACAACAACAATAATGTGCAACAAAATAGTGTAACACGATACATCAACAAAACTTTTCAATGATAACGGTGAACAACAAAATAGTATGCACTGTGCAACAATAATACTGTACAGCGAAACACTGTACAGCAAACTGTGCATACAACAAAATTACTGTACAACCAAATTACTGTAGAATGCGAATACTCTACAGCAAACGATGCAATTCGAGCATGGAGTAAATCCACGAGTCAAATTATCTGTAGCAATGCAGGTATTCCCGAATTTCCTGGACCACTTTGTGTTTCGAGCACTGTCGTTTGTACCTCATTTGCATGCCGCTATGAACCATACAGCACGGCAGTCCTTCAACGTCGTGCATGTGAGCCCGTAAATTCATGTCCTCAGTTGAGTCATAAATGTCAATCTTTAGGTCATCCCATAAAACAGCCTGGTATATATCTTTCATTAGAGGCGCCTCTTTGGTAATTATGATGTCCACATTATTCCGCTACAGAAATTCGCAAACACGATCCATGACCCATTTCGCAGGCACAGTTGTAGCGTCGTTCCAGTTGAGTCTATTCTCCGACCGAGCCAAGCGGAAATATGCCTGTTGACGAGGAGATAACTGATCAAATAGGATCGGAGCACGGACGTGATTGGTTTCCTTAGTGAAATTCCCACAAGGAAACAACGCCGCCACTGTAATTTCCATCATAACATTGCCGATCTTATGAATTCCATCATATGTCACAGTAGCAAAACCAAGAGTGCCCATAATTAAACACAACTGACTTTGAAAAGTGTAGAGTGCAGACTGAAACATTGATTGTGCAAAACTGACTGGGGCATACAAACACCTGCTTACCCTACAATTTTATCGGTTAGGATTCCTATCGTAAAGCACTTGCGCTTCCTAAAACTGATGCGTTAGGATCCCTGCTGTGAAACACCTGCTCTTTCCAACTCAGAATCTTATGAGCACTGCTACAAAACACTTGCCACTGGAGATCTAGCTTGCCGAGCTTAGAGGTTGAGGTAAAAGGTTGTGAGATTAGTGGTTTAGAGGAAAGAGGATTTGAGTCACAAGGTTTAGAGATAAGCGGATTTGAGTTACGAGGTTTAGAGGTAAGAGATTTTGAGGTAAGAAGTTCCAGTTTTTGAGGTATATTGTTGGGAGCTTTGAGGTTTGAGGTTCTGAGGTAAGAGGGAGCTCTTTACCTGCTCCAAGTTACTACGACAACCTCAGAATTCGCTTTCATCTCCCTCGTGCTTCAAGATTGAAAACAACAACTTAAATCAGAATACAGTTGATGAACCGACAACCCAACGAACATCAACTTGGAACAAACAAACCAAACAAACCAGCACAAAACAAGACAACTAACGCAACCAAACAAACGAAGACAAAACGAAGGGCACCACGGAACCATTCGTTGCCATCGAGTTTAGAAAGTAGCTCTTAACTTGCTCCTTATGTGCTCCGCATAATATGCTCATACCTTGCTCTTGCTTGCTCCTGACTTGCTCAAAGCATGCTCCCGAATTGCTCATAGCATGTCCTGGCTTGCTCTTGGCTGGCTTAAGATTACACATTGAGCGCTCCTGGCTGAATTAGAGTTTAAGGTTTGCTGATTTCATTGAGTCAGGGCTAATGTACAGCACCGTCTGCGGTCCAAGGTATAACTCAGGACAGATATTGGCCTTCTGGTTTTCGCTGGTTTTCATCGTTGGTTTTCTGCTTCGCTCTCTGTGGTTGTTTGTGTTGTTGTAGTTGTTGCTTCTCGTCACTTGTTGCTAGGTTCTTTGGTTTGAGTCAGACGTTTTGAGGTAAAAGGTTTTGAGGTAGGAGGGAGCTCTTAACTTACTCCGAGATACTCCGACATTCTCAAAGTTGGCTTTTTAGCTCCAACCATACAGTGGACGAATCAACAGAATTCTACCTAACGAACAACAACTCAGAACAATCCAACCAAATAAATCAGCAGAAAACGAGACAACTAACAACTACTAAACAACCGAAAACCAAACTATGGGCACCACCGAACTATTGCTTGTCCTCGAGTTCAGAGGGCCCAGAGTAGCTCTTGGCTTACTCCTTTAGTGCTCCGCATCTGCTCTTACAAGCTCTTGCCTTGCTCTGTTCTTGCTCTTAGTCTGCTCTTCACGTGCTCCTAGTCTGCTTTTCAGGTGCTCCTAGTCTGCTCTTCACGTGCTTCTAGTCTGCTCTTCCGGCTTTTACCTGCTCTTAAATTGTTTCCAGCTCGGTTTTCGCTGGTTTTCATCGTTGGTTTCGTTCTGACGTTGTTGGTTTTGTTGTTGTTGTTGTTTGTTGTTATTTCTTGGTTGGTTCAATTGTTTGAATCACAGTTTGACTTAAACTGCATCCTGCCTGTACACCTGATTCGCTCCAAGATTGCTGTTACTTGCTACTCTGAGTGCACTTACTAGCCCCGAGAGCTTTGTATTTGCTCTGAGACATTCTCCGAGTTTGCTCTGAGGTTGCGACTAAAAGCCCCCCCGAGTTAATTCTTTCTTGCTCTTCCCTGATCCTTACTGGCTTCTACTGCGATCATCTCTTGCTCCTAGTATACTCTTGGTAGCTCCTAGCATGCTCCTGACTTGCTCTTGCCTGCTCCTACCTTGCTCTTCACGTGTTCCTACTTTGCTATTGCTTGCTCCTTGACTGCTCCTTACTTGCTTGCTCCTTGACTGCTCCTAGCTTTCTCTTAACTTGTTTCAGCCTGCTCCTTAGCTGATCCTTGCTTGCGCGTAATCCTAATTATGGGCACTCTTGGTTTTGCTACTGTGACATATGATGGAATTCATAAGATCGGCAATGTTATGATGGAAATTACAGTGGCGGCGCTGTTTCCTTGTGGGAATTTCACTAAGGAAACCAATCACGTCCGTGCTCCGATCCTATTTGATCAGTTATCTCCTCGTCAACAGGCATATTTCCGCTTGGCTCGGTCGGAGAATGGACTCAACTGGAACGACGCTACAACTGTGCCTGCGAAATGGGTCATGGATCGTGTTTGCGAATTTCTGTAGCGGAATAATGTGGACATCATAATTACCAAAGAGGCGCCTCTAATGAAAGATATATACCAGGCTGTTTTATGGGATGACCTAAAGATTGACATTTATGACTCAACTGAGGACATGAATTTACGGGCTCACATGCACGACGTTGAAGGACTGCCGTGCTGTATGGTTCATAGCGGCATGCAAATGAGGTACAAACGACAGTGCTCGAAACACAAAGTGGTCCAGGTAATTCGGGAATACCTGCATTGCTACAGATAATTTGACTCGTGGATTTACTCCATGCTCGAATTGCATCGTTTGCTGTAGAGTATTCGCATTATACAGTAATTTGGTTGTACAGTATTTTTGTTGTATGCACAGTTTGCTGTACAGTGTTTCGTTGTACAGTATTATTGTTGCACAGTGGACTCATTGCATACTATTTTGTTGTTCACCGTTTTCATTGAACAGTTTTGTTGATGTATAGTGTTACACTATTTTGTTGCATATTATTGTTGTTGTTGTACAGTGTTGCTGTCAATTAACGATAGCCATCTGTTTGGGCAGTTAATTTGTAGCAGAATGTTAGTCTTGCAAATTTGTTATTTTAGTGGCTTGTGAGCAGTCGCTTCATAGTATACTAGTGATAGCCACAATAATGCTGATCATAGTTTACATAGGAGCTAAAATCTAAGGTCATGTTCAGATTCTACAACCCACAAAACCATTAAGGCTCGCATGGAGGTTATCTATAATACAAAACTAATAGCAGTTTCGAATTCCATGACCCTGATTACCCCCTATATAAAGTTTTTCCAGAGAAAATGGACAATTTTCAATTTTAAGCCTGGGTCAGCTATGGTTCCGGTCGAGGGTCGCGTAGAGCACGGAGCATAAGCAACAGAAGAAAACTAATATCATTTTCGAATTCTACGACCCTGAAAATCCCCTATATTAAGTTTTTCTAGAGAAATGGTCAAATTTCAGTTTTAAGCTTGGGTCAGATATGGCTCCAGTCGGCTACAGCGCCACAGCACCACAGCGCCACAGCGCCACTTTACCACATCCACCCCCTAGCGCCGCAGCACCACAGCGCCACAGCACCACGGCGACACAGCGCCACAGCCCCACAGCGCCACTCCCTCCCCCTCCTCCCCCCAATGCTAGCTCATTTACCCGTCCTTTACTACTCTGGTTAGGGTTTGCGTATTTTGGGCTATAAAATTGCATAGGCTTAGGTTGAAATTTTGTTGTTGAAATTGTAAATTGAAATTTTGTCGTTGAATTTCATTTGAATTTGCTGCAATAACATCATTTTAGAATTTAGGAATTTAGGCTTCAGGAAAGTGAGGGCGTGATAGCAAAAGTATTGGGGAAATTTGCTTTAATCCGCCATAACTTCCACTGTGGTCCCCCAGCACGGACAACCCTGCAGCCGTGCGAATTCTCTCATCAAAGCCGATAACTATACTTTTATCAAGAGTGCATAATTGCACTATTATTAAGAAGAAGAGTAAGCCACTGGAGGACTTTTCTTCTTGGCATTGCGTAACGGTGCTCCGCCCACAATACGCGAATGTTCCCCCGTTTGGGGGGAGGGGGGTCGACCAAATCGACATTGCATACCCCCCTCCGTTTGGTGGGGGAGTAGAAGAAAAGAGGTCCCCGTTTGGTGGGGGGGGTAGCCAACAGCCAATCAGATTGCAGAAACCCCCCCTCCGTTTGGTGGGGGGGGGGGTAGAGCAGAGGATTACGGTATTTTTTTGTTCTATTCGAAAATGGGTCCCCGTTTGAGGGGGTCACAAAAAGTGGTCCCCGTTTGGGGGGGGGTGCCAACAGCCAATCAGAATGAGCAAAACTTAGCCTGCTTGAGCGACCCCCCTTCCCAAACGGGGACTTCTTTCAGCGACCCCCCCCCCAATGGGGACCACTTTTGGCTACCCCCCCCCCACCAAACGGGGACCACTTTTGACTACCTCCCCACCAAACGGAGGGGGGGTATACCTGTCGACCCCCCCAAACGGGGGAACATTCGCGTATTGTGGTCGGAGCACCGTTACGCAATGCCAAGAAGAGGAGCCCTCTAGTGGCTTACTCTTCCTCTAATATTTAAAAGAAAATCGTGGACTCTTGCTTTTATTTTACGGTCTTAGAGGTAACATTGAAAATTACTTTTCGGCCCATAAAACTTAATTAAATAATTAAATAGTGTAACATTTCGACCTCCACCTATTCAGGTGACAAAACCATTAGCTAAGGCCTATTCAGGTGACAAGCCAGACAAAAACAGCTAAAGCTAAGACTGGAACCGGTCGGTTCCAAAGGCGAGTAGTTCGTATCTGTTTGAAAACCGCATACTGTTTGGTTCCGACCCTACCGTCTCAGCACTATGTCCGAGTTTTGCCTGTCCCTTATAAAAACCTGGGTTCAGCACTGGATTGAAGCTGATGCCTTAGTTTTGAATATCCAGTTAAATTGCTTCGACGACAACGAACCACTGAATTAGAATAGAAATTTAAGGTTAGGAGATACTCATTAGAGTACGTTAGCGTCACCATTTGATACGACCAATAATACAATAGGACTCGTTTTGAACAGGAGCTGTGTTTTCTTGAACTGGGGATCCAGCACAATCACATTAGTGCTGCACCTCTAGCTGTAGTCAAGAGTTTATAATAGAAAGTGTAAGACATCCAGCACTTCCTAATAGAATAAGGGGTCTTTTCCAGATTACCCCCCCACCAGTCAAAGTTCTTAAAACTCGACCAAAATGAGCTGAAATTTGGTGTGGGTATGTTTTCGACCACGCTGAGTTCAAATATCGCAAAATTTTTCGATTTCGCGAAATTCTATTTTTTTCGATTTTTTTCGATTTCTAAGGGGGGACCAAGGGTAACCGAAAAATTTATTGTCTTCGATTTTGCTGAAAAGTTGTATATAGGGGTTTTCGTGGTCGCAGAACACGAATCTGAAGTCCGTTTTTCGATTCAGCTTTTCGTTAGCTCAGCATAAGCTTACATCTAAAGCTTACAACTTCTGCTTATATCAAGCTAACGAAAAGCTGAATCGAAAAACGGACTTCAGATTCGTGTTCTGCGACCCGGAAAACCCTTATATACAACTTTCCAGCAAAATCGAAGACAAAAAATTTTTCGGTTACCCTTGGTCCCCCCTTAGAAATCGAAAAAAATCGAAAAAAATCGAATTTCGCGAAATCGAAAAATTTTGCGATATTTGAAGTCAGCGTGGTCGAAAACATACCCATACCAAATTTCAGCTCATTCGGTCGAGTTTTAGGAACTTTGAGTGGTGGGGGGGTAATCTGGAAAAGACCCAGAATAAGTATGCTCGACACATTAAGGCCAAAATCTCGAAGGGTTTCTCAGTAGAGACCTTCACGGGTCTGAATTTCCAGGACCAGCCCGGCACGACCCGTAAAAATTTCACCTCGGTCCGACGCGGCCCGTCTGGAAAATTTTTGAACTCGGCCAGCCCGGGACTGGCCCGTTTTTGATAATTTTTGCATTTAGCCAAAATAAAAATAAGGCTTTAAAATGCATAGGTAGAATTTTATTCGTCATTGTAGGTACCATTTTTAAACGATTTCTTGTAAGGTCATGTTGATTTTGAGCGATAAGATCAGTCAGCTATTAGGTTATTGGTGGTAGAGAAGAATTCACTGACTGACCAGCTTCGTTGATTCAAACATAACATGCAATTAATTTGGAAGAAAGGATACTGTCCACGTATTAAAAATAATTTATAGAAACAACTAAATTTCAAATGCCAATGTACAAATTCTGGCTAAAGATTACGTTTTATAAATGCAAATGAGCTATAAGTGCGTACGCCAGTAACTCTGAAGGAGAAGGTAGATTAAGTAAGATCGAAATAAAAGACCAATGATTATTAAAAATTATTTTTGGAAAAGAATAAAATTTCCGATTAATCTGCCAAAACTAAAAAACATGACAAAAACCTTCCCATGGAAATACCAAGCACGACCAGAAGCCCGGCCCGCATCCAAATTTTTCCTGCCCGGCCCGACCCGGCCTTACCCGTTACACCTTGGGCCAGGCCGGGCCTACGGGCCCGAGTGAAGGTCTCTACTTCTCAGCGTGTAAACATACAACGCTGACATTTATCAGGAACGGGCGTCTTTCCCAAAGTAAATACCATAACTTTAACTAAAAAATCGTACTGCAATCATTTTATATTATTACGGTGCGTAGAACGAGAACTTTCTATCAAAATATAAATTATGTAGTTAGATTTGGGCAATTTCTCACAAAAACGGCAATACAACATCATTTCCACGAAAATTCTTGGAATCTCATCATTTCTTTAAAATGCCTTACGCTGTTGCCAGATTTGTGAGAGATTGTCTGAACCAAACTACGTAAAGTTTTATCGTTAAAAAGACCGTCGTATCTGCGTTACTCAAGTTATGGTATTTTATTTGGCAAAAAACCCATATTTGAGGTATGTTAGCGTTGTAAGTTTACAAAACCGGAACACCTCCCACGAGATTTCGGCCTTAGTGTTTCCAGCATATTGCAAACTTAATACATTAGGAGAGTGTCTTCGCGTCCAATAATAAACTCTTGCTAAATGGATATTGTCAATTAGAGTTGTCCCTGCATAGAACCTTACAACCACGTGTAGTATAGGCAGTAGTGGAAGACGCTACTATCTCTCCTCCAACTTTCTTTAATGAAGTATTTCGTGATTTTCACCTTAAAATCCCTAAAATTCCATGTAAAACTCTTAAACTCCCTTTTAAAACGGTTAATGTTATTTATTCATTTACTGGAGAGTCCGTTATTTGTGATGTGTGTTCGGATGCGAAAACGTACATTTCACAATGTAGTGTTATCTTCATGGTTAGCTTTCGTGAAAATATCAAAATTATCCATTCCTTTAAACAACCGAAAAGATAACACTACATGGAATTGTCTTTGGCTTGCCGGAGATTGAACATCAAAATTAACTTATATCAATCTTTATTTCGCAATGCAATTCCTGACTCGTAATCATTAGTCACACCACCTGCAGTTGGGTAAATTTGATTGACGCGTGACGGTTTTTACACTTCTGGGGTTCCGTTCCGATCTAATTTTTCTCTGCCTTCAATTTGGGAATCGCCGGACCTTGTCTAATCATCTCTTGTTTCTAATTCCTTTATCTTAAGCTCAACTCACACTCCCTACCCGTTATTTGGTGTCCGACCTCCATTCTTCCCCACGTTGTGTACCCCCCTTGTTTCGTTTTCTGTCTCCCCACCCCCAACCACTTATTGTTAGCCAGTAAGTTCCTGTGTTTATAATGGTATTCTATTTTTGTAATATGGTTGCCTTAAAATCTAATTTTCTAATAAATCAGTAGTTGCCTAATTTTCTCTCTAGTCTGATTAACTTATTGCTGAGCTAATTATAATTGTTAGGTAAACGTTCCGGGGTTAGTCTGGAGTACTTCTGAGTGTGTCTATTGGTCCAATCTTCCGTTTCAATCAGGTGCCAGTCGGTCCGGCGTCCCCTAATAATTCATACTCCCCCAAACCTGGCAAGGCTCCTCCCGGGGTTAAAAGAGAGCCGCCTGGAATAGATCTCCCTAGCAGTTAGGTCCGCGCTACATTGTGACAGTCTCTTATAGTAGTGGCGGTGCTGTGGTTCAACTTCCAGATTTCACTATTACACGTGTCCGAAAACATAAATTCTTGACGTTTTACAGATCCTGGACTGCAGAAAACGAGAATCTATGGTTAAAACTGCTAATTAAAAATGTTTTCGAATAGTTAACTCGGCAATGTGAAAAACCTAACACTCGGAAAAAAAACTTCAAATAAGAATGGAATGATCACTGCTACAACAAATAACTGCTTGGTGTCGGTATTTTCGAGTGAGCACAACCAGATAAAAATTATAGTTATCAGTACAACAGTTTATAAAACAAGAAAAGGATATTCGATCCAGTTTGACGTAAAGCAAGTGAGTGGTCTGATTGGGGAAAGCTGTCTAAGTTCAGTACAAAAGAAGTGCAAAAATAGTGTAATGATGTAATGAGGCGACGTGACGTTGGTCCTCTAAATATTAATAATTATGTGAAGTGAATTTATTTTTGACTTGAAATTAGGATAGAAATGTTATTTTATAAGCAAATTGTAATGTGTGAAACCCTGAGTGAAATTGTTATGGAAATTTTGTTGAAATTAGTTGTTTTGTCTTATTGAAATGGAGTGTGTTTTTGTCAGCCAGCCTAGTCACTAGGTGGCGCTGCGTGTGTGTCTAATTTTGCTGGGAGTCTTTCGTCGTTTCTCTCTCTTTAAAAGGGTCTCAAAATTAACCAATCAAATTCTTCCAGCGCGTTTTAAAACCAGTTTCGTCTTCTGCCTATGTTTCTCTCTATTCAGTCTTGTGTTTATCTTTGTGCCGACCGGTTGTATTTTGTCTAGCTGCTCTCTAAACGTTTGCCTGCTACCTTTGTTATAGATCGGTGTCTTAATCGAAAGCGGTGACCACTCCAAATTATTTCTGCTCCAGGGTGACCCTGTAGAGCTTGTCTTTCGGCATTTAAAAGTTTGTTCTTTCTCTTTCACTTTTGAGATTCTCTTTTATTAGTTCCTCGTAATTCCTATGAGTTTTTTTAAAGTAGGCCGTGAGGGTCAAAACTTATTTAAGGGCTTCTTCTCTATTTGTAGAGGTCTTCTAAAAGTCATTATTCTGTAATTTATTGGTTTTTGTAAAATATCATTGTTCTGAATTCTTTGGTTTTGTATTGAAAAGCTTTTGGAAAGTTTATTCTGTACTGGCTTTGACTTTCTATAATTTCTTATTTGCACTACTCTGTACGCATTTCGGGGATCACCCCCTTTATCCAGCATATTTCTTCTATAGTAAATGTGGTCTCTTTTTGGACCATTTTATGGCGTCATTTTAGTTAGGTTTTTGTATTAGCTTGTATATTCGGTAAGTAGGGTTTTTCTGAGAAATATTTGGGTAGGTAATTAGTTCTTTTAAGTGTGTACATTTCAGCAAATCTGGGATAGGCTCTTTATAATTGAGCCTTTGCTCTTCATCGGCGGTTTGACTCCGTTCAGTAGGTTAACATTAGGAAATTTTGGCGAGGTTCGCATAGGTCGACTGGAACTACATCTCCTCCAGGTTCGACGTTCTCCTTGTGCGCGGTTTCCCACTCGTAGAGTTTGGTTAGTCAGTACACTGCCAACCTTACAATAGTACCGCAAAAGTACACATAATAGAGTACTAGGTACAGTGTTTTGTGGAGGTATGCAGCAATTGTGATATTTGCGGCTTACTAACTAAGAGCATTGTAAGGGAACATAGGGCATAGGAAAGATTGATATTATGTGAGTTCAGCTGATGGCCCTGTGGTGTAGTGGGTTAGCACGTCTGTCCCAGGATCAGAAGGGTCGTGGTTTGAACCCCGGCTGCGCCAATCTTGCACTTTCGATGGTGAGTGAAAAGCTGAATCGCCCTCTTCCCTTCTCTCTTTTGGGTCCTGGTTTCGTGGGTATGAGGGTGCTTGACGCCTCCCATATGAGCTTGTCCTCGGTTTCGTCTTGTCCACCAGCAGTAGTAGAAGAGCTACAGCATGAGTGACACTGTTAGTTATATACTCTTCGTTCAATTAACTTTAACTGTTTCTTAAATTTCTGTACATATCAATGTAGATTTGAATTCTCCCTGGAAAACTAGGATTATCCTTATGCATTCCTCATAACCAATGTAAACATAATAGAAGGCTGCACGAGCATTACACGTTTTGGGATACTTGCCTGAAGTCATCGGATTTACTGTGATAAAAGAGTCGAAAATCATTCACGTTTGTTGAAAAGTTGCACTGCCAGCTTTGAGGTAGATATAAGCGAAGTGCTGAGATGCCCAGAACAGAGTAATTGCTTGCCCTAAAACAAGGAGAAATAAAAGATAAAATCGAGGGTCTCAATCACACATTTTCAAAATAATTAGCACTTCAAGAGTAATTCATGTCTCTGCTTAACTTCTTCGAACCAATATAAGAATTGTTGAACCATATTGAACTTATTGTCAATAGCAATTGAGGTATTAAGACACTCCACGTGCGGACGTCTGCGGTTGACTCCGAAAAAAACAGGTCTTGCCATATTTTGCAAAATAATTGTCTCAACACCCACATGGTATTACGCATGAATCTGACAAACGTCATGGCATACGTGAGCTGCCAAGAAAGCAAAACATTTTAAACTAATATTGGTTAAAAACCAAATTTTGTAGGTGCCACTTTGTGTTTTGATGAAAGTTTTCATTGTCCAATTTACCCCTTTTCTAGAAAGACTTCTCCTCCATTAGGCACTACAAAGCTTCACTCATTATTGTGCTCCTAACAATTTTTGATTGATAAAGTACAGTGCCTCTTTAGTACCTTACCTTACCAGCAGTTGATAGAAAGGGAATAACTGAGAATGTGATATGGTAAGTTTTAACAAATACTGGATGTGACACTTGAAGCTTCTTAAGGTCAGAAAACTTCTATGAACTTGGAACCACAAAAGTACGCAATAATAAGTTTATGGCACCAAGTGTACCCTCTATGGCCCGAGCAAAAACTGTATATTACTCACTGTCTAATACCAATCCTTCTCTTTTAACAAAGTGAACAGCTAGTGACTTACGGTGACTTTCTCAGGTGACGCTGCCACCTTTTGGGAGGCTTCTCAAAAAGATTTGAAATTATGCGCATTTCCAAAGCGCATACTGTACTTTAGCAGCAAGTTTTTAGACAGCATTTTCTAGCTGCAGCTTAGCTTTAACTTAACCTTTCTACACGGCAATAAACATATGTAGCTAGATCAACAAATTAATAAAAAGATCGCATGCAGTAACAGCTAAAACGCGCATTAAAAGCAGCTTATATTTTGAGAAGACTCCTTGCCACCCTTCTGAGATAGCTACCTGTGTGAGCGCTATAGCGTCTTCTTGAAGAGCGTACTATTCCTAGCTAAGATGTGCATCATCTTGACCCAGGGAGTTTCCTTGCTAATTATATTTAGACTTTGAAATTTTTGAAAAGCGTCATAAAACCTGTGTGCAAAAGCAGCATTAAACAAACTGATTTCTTACTGAGATAGCTGCTTCATTATATGGTAGTTCCTTGCAATTGAGCATCCTAGGTTTGGCCCACCACACTGAAAACATGTCTGCCGGATTCTGAGACACGTGAACATATATGCGGACATGAATCTTTCAAAAGGATGACGAACAATGGCCCACTTTTTCCAAGAAGAGTTTTGCCAAAATTCAGAGCGATTGTTTGGTATCCTAGAAAGTCTGTCCTTTGGAAACTCTAAAAGTAACAAAGTGCACTCAAGGTAAGACAGTTCTGCTAATATACTTAACACTTTCTGATGCATTCTATATTAAGCCCGTATCTAAACCAATTTATGAATTTCTTATTTGTAAGTATTCAAATTTTGAATGTAGATCTTTATAGTGTGGGTCTCTTTGGGGTTCTGGGGGCCAGGTATTTGTGGTTGAGAAGAAGTTGAGATTCAATGATAACTATAGCCCGGATATTTAAGGCTGATATCTCGGATGCTGTTGTGGGGGACCGCCTGTCGTATGGATTCCATAGGTTTAGACAATGCCCATAGTTTTGAGATATACCCCGTGCACAGAAGCCACCTGTAGCCGGAAGGGCAATATCAGCAACCAAGAAAGGTTGAAATCAGTGTAATTATGTAGCATCGCTGTCCGAGGGTACGGCACAAGTGATAGAGCGTTCAACTCTTAACCCAAAGCTCGGGCGGTTAAATCCCTCCTGGACACTTTGCTTAAATTATTTCTGTCATGATTTTTCACATTTGGCGACCATGCTGTATTCTACCGCCTCAAAGTAAAACGTCGTGAAAGATGCCAGGGAATTGTGGAATTTCAGGTCATGGAAATAAGTTGGTTTCGTTTTTTTATGGCGACCTTGTGGTGCCAAGCGTTCTAGTTGATACGGCAATATGGTTCTTGCGTGTAAATATAAAGGCTCCCGGCCACAGGTGAACAATGGGGGAATTTCCCCCCTCGGCGAAGCCGTCCACAAATGGTAACGAAATTGCTCCCACAAGGGGGTAAGAAAAGTGGCCACAAGGGTTAAGAAAATAGCCCAAAAATATGTTTTACGACTAAAATGTCCGAAACTTTTCCGGCTTCGCAATAATTTTTCACTTAAAATCACTAGATTTCGCTAAAAACGTCCGACAACGTGTTTTGGCGAAGACAATAGCTGTTAATAGCAAAACTTGCTTTTGATAGCTTTCAAAAGTATACCACTAAGAAAAATCGCTGTCACCAGGGGTACCCAAATTTGCTTGAAGCAAAGTTTCTTAGAAGTGGAAAGCTATTGTGAAGTTTGACTATACGGATCTTAGTAAAATACTGTTGTCTTCTTTTTGACTATTAGGTTAAGTCCTAGATTACAGGTAACTACCGGTGGTGTGTGATGCTGGAGAACTGTTTTTTCCTGACCAACTGGGAGTCAACGAAACGATTACAACGGTTTATTGACTTTTAAACAAAACTTGATGACAAGATTAGAACAAAACATTAATTTTAACCACGAGCATAAACCTTCTCAAAAATACAAAACACTAACAAAACACCCGGCAAAAGCCGACTGTGCGACAAAGGTAGCCCAATTATAACCCAACGCAAATCTCCCCAACTCGAACCTACTTGACGAAAACCCAACCGCTCATCAACAACTTATTCCCACAACTGTACCTAAACTACCCAACATGGAGAATCTCAACAACTAGCTAGCCAGACCTATGAATTTAAACAAAAGTAATGTTACATCATTGAACGTTTGTCAAAATGTAATCTTAATTCACTTAGGCTTAGCAGCTCATGAATAATTTATATCTTTCCTGTCGGTGCTAACTTCACACTATCAACTGATCATGTAGCTGATTGATAGCTGTTATATTGATAACTTAGTTTGCATTACCCTCGTAGAAATTCAGTTTCCAATATTTGGGTTTGAATCATCAGGGCAGTCATTACAGCGACTAGAAATTGGATTTTGAAAAAAGCTCGCCGGCAGGTTTTAAGTATTGGCTTGGGTAACATAATGAGAAATACTATCTTTCACATGACTCCTTGAAGAACTTTCAATCTAATCAACGTGAAAAGAATGGTGACTGCCCCCCGTGGAAGACACATATTCACGGGATCAATCAGCATATCTTGTCCAGAGCACTATTTGGAACCCAGTCACACTAGTAGCAAAATCTACGAGTTTGCTTCTGGTTCCTCCTCCCGCCTCTCCGATAACCATCCTGTGTCATTACAGGATGTCAGATAACACACAGCTGAAGGTTCAATTCACCTCTCTTCAGCTTCGAATTGTTAGTTCATGTGACATTGCGGAGTTATACTAGTCAAGACGTATGAAACGGTTCTAACACCTTTCCATCGAGGGATTGAACTCCCAAGTAGGCAGGAAACCATTTTTTATATTCGAAAACAATCTCCCTGTATTGCCTAGACCGATTGGCTACGCCCTTTTTTGTTTACTTTGTATTTTAAAATTTTCGCCTTTCTTTGAATTTGCTCCATTACAAATGCGGTTACTATGTGCACAACATACATTAAAACTTGTAAAAAAATTAAAACTTTAGTATGGTGGAGCAGATTGTTTCATAATGAACGGTGAGATTCTACGGTTCATCTAACTGCAGACAGCGCCTTCTGAACAGAGTCTTCTAAACTGCACAACGTTTCAGTAAAACGTGCTGAGAATTGAGATACTGGAGCTTAAATTTTTATTTCTATAAAAAGCGTACAGTGTTTCTCACTAAAAGAAGCAAACAGTTTCCAAAAAATTTAAATGCATTTAAAATATTTAAAAGCTGAAACAAATTGGAAAGAAGAACATATATGTTCAAGTTATATTTAACGAGGAAATGTACAGTCGCTTGATTACACAAAATAGCTAACAGACTACTTCTACAGGCTGTTCATTACCTGAACTTTGATTGACTTTCGTCTCAGATGCCGAAGGAGCATGTAGCTTAAAAATAAGAAAATGAGTACTCAACTTTCGAAGTTTTCTACTTCTGTAAAATTTACTATTTTTAAAAAATGTTGCTTCAGTCTTGCGTGCTGACAACACCACCTTCTATTTACCAATTTTGATTATTCCTACCTTTGTACCCCGGAGGAGCTTTCGAGGGGTCCTTGTCCCAACATATTGAGACTGCGGAGAGACTGGAGCTCCCCCTCCATTCGACTCTGACTGGACGTGGCCGGCCACCGGGAATGAAGGACCGGATTGGGGGGCAGCAGGGGTCGAACCCCCTGCAAGCCCTCCTGACTCTGGTGGAAGTCCGAGAAAAGCACGCCGCTCTGCAACAAGCTTATCTGTCATCCTGTCCACCAGCCCCCTATAAAAATCTGAAATTTTTTCCTAGCACCTAGGGTGCCCCTGAGGGAGATCGCGAACTTTCGGGTCCCGCACGACAGCAGCAGCCGCCGCGGAAATTTCTTCCTCAGACGGTAGCACAGATTGACCCGGGGGAGTCGCCGAGCCTCCCGTTGCCTCCGAAGGAGACGTAATGACAACACACGCTTGCTCCAGACCCGCAGCCGAAGCTGAATTTTCTCCCTGAATTTCGGGGGTAAGCGTCGGGGGAAGGGGGGGTTGGGAGGGATTTTGGGGGGGTTCGCCCCCCATTCTGCACCATCTGATCAGGAGAAGTAACTGGAGGACCAAAAGCTTTGTTCAACATCTGAGAATATGACGGCCGCGGAATTTGATCTGTTCGAGAGGCCGAAGTTTGGGGCTGGGAGGAACCCCAGGCCTGGGTCCACTGGGGGGGGGAAGACCCTGCTACTGACCGGGACTTGCGCACGACAACATGGAATATTTTGATTTCGCGTAGCATTTTCCCCCCAAGTTTGCAAAGGGATGGTAGTAGGGATGTAGGGAATCCCCCAATTACGGTAAGGGCCCCACCTGGTTCCAGGTGGGACCCCATCTAGAAGAGGAGGGTCACGATATTCACCCAACTCACGCGGATCCCCCCGATCCATTACTGGCGCCTGCTCACAGCACCTCTGTCGCAAAACTAAATTGTTATATTCGTCCGGGTAATCTAAATTTTGTAAAAATTCAAAAAGACGTTGAATATCTTGAAGTCGATCCTCTAAATCTCGATAAAATTTTGGGTCAAGACCGTCACACTCCTCCAACATCTACATGACACGGTCGCCCCATGTGAAGTTTGACTATACGGATCTTAGTAAAATACTGTTGTCTTCTTTTTGACTATTAGGTTAAGTCCTAGATTACAGGTAACTACCGGTGGTGTGTGATGCTGGAGAACTGTTTTTTCCTGACCAACTGGGAGTCAACGAAACGATTACAACGGTTTATTGACTTTTAAACAAAACTTGATGACAAGATTAGAACAAAACATTAATTTTAACCACGAGCATAAACCTTCTCAAAAATACAAAACACTAACAAAACACCCGGCAAAAGCCGACTGTGCGACAAAGGTAGCCCAATTATAGCCCAACGCAAATCTCCCCAACTCGAACCTACTTGACGAAAACCCAACCGCTCATCAACAACTTATTCCCACAACTGCACCTAAGCTACCCAACATGGAGAATCTCAACAACTAGCTAGCCAGATCTATGAATTTAAACAAAAGTAATGTTACATCATTGAACGTTTGTCAAAATGTAATCTTAATTCACTTAGGCTTAGCAGCTCATGAATAATTTATATCTTTCCTGTCGGTGCTAACTTCACACTATCAACTGATCATGTAGCTGATTGATAGCAGTTATATTGATAACTTAGTTTCCATTACCCTCGTAGAAATTCAGTTTCCAATATTTGGGTTTGAATCATCAGGGCAGTTATTACAGCGACTAGAAATTGAATTTTGAAAAAAGCTCGCCGGCAGGTTTTAGGTATTGGCTTGGGTAACATAATGAGAAATACTATCTTTCGCATGACTCCTTGAAGAACTTTCAATCTAATCAACGTGAAAAGAATGGTGACTGCCCCCCGTGGAAGGCACATATACACGGGATCAATCAGCATATCTTGTCCAGAGCACTATTTGGAACCCAGTCACACTAGTAGTGAAATCTACGAGTTTGCTTCTGGTTCCTCCTCCCGCCTCTCAGATAACTATCCTATGTCATTACAGGATGCCAGATAACACACAGCTGAAGATTCAGTTCACCTCTCTTCAGCTTCGAATTGTTAGTTCATGTGACATTGCGGAGTTATACTAGACAAGACGTATGGAACGGTTCTAACACCTGTGATTGAACTCCCAAGTAGGCATGAAACCATTTTTTATATTCGAAAACAATCTCCCTGTATTGCCTCGACCGATTGGCTACGCCCTTTTTGTTTACTTTGAATTTTAAAATTTTCGCCTTTCTTTGAATTTGCTCCATTACAAATGCGGTTACTATGTGCACAACATACATTAAAACTTGTAAAAAAATTAAAACTTTAGTATGGTGGAGCAAATTGTTTCATAATGAACGGTGAGAGTCTACGGTTCATCTAACTGCAGACAGCGCCTTCTGAACAGAATCTTCTAAACTGCACAACGTTTCAGTAAAACGTGCTGAGAATTGAGATACTGGAGCTTAAATTTTTTTCTATAAAAAGAGTACAGTGTCTCTCACTAAAAGAAGCAAACAGTTGCCAAAAAATTTAAATGCATTTAAAATATTTAAAAGCTGAAAAAATTAGAAAGAAGAACATATATGTTCAAGTTATATTTAACGAGGAAATGTACAGTCGCTTGATTACACAAAATAGCTAACAGACTACTTCTACAGGCTGTTCATTACCTGAACTTTGATTGACTTTCGTCTCAGATGCCGAAGGAGCATGTAGCTTAAAAATAAGAAAATAAGTACTCAACTTTCGAAGTTTTCTACTTCTGTAAAATTTACTATTTTAAAAAATGTTGCTTCAGTCTTGCGTGCTGACAACACCACCTTCTATTTACCAATTTTTTTGAGAAAATATACTCAATTTCCGACTACATCCCATCGGGCTCTCATCTTTTCTATGAGGTTAATATTCAAATATGTAAGCTGGTTAAAGTTTTCATTCGGCGCTGTATTGTTCACGTCTGAACGAAAGTGACCGCCTTTTATCAATTACAATTGGAATTTTAGAACAGAAAGTTTTAAAAATTCGTTAAAATTAATTTTAGAGACATTTTCACAACTGCATTTTGTAATACACACAAAATTACTTAACAAAATTTGAAAACTCAGAAGTATGAGAACAAAAAATTACGAAATTCCATAATAGAAGAAGTAGAAATTTTTCCTTTCAATAAAACAAAGAGAAAAGGTTAGAACGATAGGTACCAATTCAAGAACATACATATAGGCCAATAAGTGACATAATATGATACATGCATAAAATATCCTTGGGTTGCAATTACCCTGTACATGCTTGCTACCCAAAAAAACTGAGGATACGATGGATAACACATGTGAATCACTTACTACGATGTGCTACAGACACAATCATACAAGTTAGGTGCGTTCACTCGCTGACCACTCTGCCAGAATGATACTAGTATTCGGCGGGCGTCGTCAGTGGCGTACCGACATAGTTGCAGCTTTAGGTTTTTTGAGCACCCTGATTGAAAAGGAATTGAAAAGCTTTTCTGCCCTGTGGTCCCATTCACACGTGTTGTTTAGTGTTTACATGCAAACAAAAAACATAGTCCCTGACCTCATTGCTGAGACAGGTAAGAGTAAAGTAGAGAGTATTTCCAGGCATGCCTGGTAAAAAGTACGCACAAGGCGTGATATATCTTGAAATAAGTCAAATAAATACCATACATTCTTAATTAATTAGTAAATAATGTGTTCTTATTTTTCATGATTTTACTAGATATATTAGAGTCTGCGGGGGGGAATTTGTAAGTACTAAAATCGAAATCATCCCTTTTGTCATACATTTTAGTAGTGAAAGGTTCATTAGAGATACTTATGTTTAAGTCTAGTACATTAGCTTCTTTATTACTTGAATTTACTTTACTTAGTTCTAAATCTGGGGGATAAATTTTAGTTTGATTTCTTTCCAAGACGTTGTGGTCATTCATGGTTGTGATATCGTCAATGTATCTATATACGTAGATAAGAAACTTAGCCAGGTGTGAATTATCTTTGTCGGTTATAAATTTATGCTCAAAATAGTTTAAGGTTAGATTAGCTATAGTTGCGGCAGCATTTGTTCCCATTCGTATACCAATTTGTTGAAGAAACAATTTGTTGCCCATTTTAAAGTAAGTGTTTTCTATTAAAAACTGTAACATATTCATAATATCGGTTTTAGTGTATGTAGTATATTTAGGTGCACCGTTTCCCCAATACACTTTGCCATATCGTATATGAATACGGTTAGTCACATCGTTGTTTATTATATGGCTTAAAGCAGAAATGATAGTGTTATGCTGCAATGTAGTATACAAGGTAGTAAAGTCGTAAGTATTAATGGTTTTGGCCATTTTATTTCCATTTAACTGTTTTAGTGTTTTTAGAATAGGCTTATTGCTATCGATGAGCCAAAAAGGATTACAGTTTGTAGTACACTCTAATATTTTACTTCGCCTTTTTCTACTTATGGAAATAGGCTTGAGTATTTTATCTAGAGTAATTGAAAGAGGACTACAAGAAGTGTTACGACTAGCTATTATAGTTCTGAATTTCATAGGAGTTTTATGAAATTTTGGAATTATATAGATAAATGGCAGTTTGTTGTTGTCATTACAGCTGATATTAAGAGATTTACAAATGCCTTTATTCTATTTATTATACTATTTTCATTATCTGGTTGAATTTCAAGATAAGTGTTGTTGTTTGTAGTATTTAGTATTCCTAGTTCCTTAAACACAGAATAAATGTAAAATTCTTTACAAATGATAGCTATATTTTGTGATGCCTTATCTACAGGAGTAAACACAAATTTTTCCTTATAACTGCTTAATAAGTTATGTAAGTAGTATGTTTGATATGGGCTATTATCAGTAGTAACATTCTTTATGAAAGACGAAATTTCTGCTTTTACCTTATTACCCCATATATGCAGCTTTCGATTATCTCAATGATATTTCCTGATTATTTTTTCAATATATTTATTGATTCCTTCATAAGTATCCTTAATAGTTTGTAGTTTGCAAGATTTTTGTGGATTCTATACTTAGGACCCTTACTGAACAAAGATTCTAATGTATCATTTTCTAATACTTTATAATTACCAGTAATTATATGGTTGTGAATATTATCCTTAAATTGAGATCGATGGCAATCGCATGAAAAACCATTTTCGAAATAAGATTTCAACCATGCATCACAATCGAGGGAGTTTAGAGTTTCCTTATAATTAAATATTTCATTTGCAATAGGTTTTTTATATTTGAAATAAACTGAGGGATTGTGTGCTTGCGTTCTACTATTTAAGTATGGCCAATATTGTTTACACTTATCAAATAGAGACTGAAAATTTACCTTATCTATTAGCTTGTTACTAAAATTTATGATCATGAAATCTCTTTTGGTTTTTCGAGAGATTGTTTTATCCTCTAAACGACAGTTAATTATATCCTTAATAAAGTCATAGTTAGGGTTAAAATTATTATGTTCGAGTACCTTTTTAATCTGTCTTATACCTGTCTGTGTGAGAACCTTATATAGTTGTCGTTTATTACCATTTAACAAAACTTTAATTTCATCAGTTGTAAAGAGCTTAGAATTTTTCTATTTCTATTTGTTCTGTATTTGTTATTAGAGCTGGTAACGTTAGTATTCTTTTTTATCAATAAATTATGTAAAACAGAAAATTTAGTGTTTTCTCCTAGTAATAGTTCATTTAGACCATATGAATACTTAGTTTTTAAACGCCTAATCCAATAAGCTTCTCTATGTCTTCTAATTTTTCTGTCCAGAACTTTGTCACCTGTTTTTGGTAACACTTCAATCAATTGTACATGAAATGTTTTGCAGTAACCTGTATTGAAGTGTGCGGCAAATCTCCGGCAAGTAGCATTGGCATAGTTACTAATACTTCGTTTATGCTCATACATACGTTTAGACAATTGTCTTCCAGTCTCTCCAACATATTGCATGCCACAATCGTCACACGTAATCACGTAAATTAAGTTATGACTCTTGCATGTTGCTGGCATAACCGTAGCGGGTGTACATATCCTAAAGTTAATATTATTGTAGTAGCTGTTAAACTGTGATCCATCCATATAAAGTTGGAAGCATTTACAGTTTTTCTTATTGCACGTCATTCCCGTACTAACTGTAGTCTGTCCAGTTTATCTCTGTTCACCATCATGCAATCTTCTGTGTTGACATGTACCAGATTAGTTAAAAAATTAGGGGTGTCGGAGTCGGCGTTCGTGAGCAGGTCCAAGTCCGATTGCGTAGGTCCACCAGTGGGGCATATATTCTCCTCGCCCGCTACAGTGCCCCCCGAGGCATTTTCATTATTTGTACTAGCCATGGAAGAAAAGAACAGAAACAAAAGAACAGAAACAAAACAATACATATACAAATACATAGTTCCTAGTTTTTCAAGTATGCTTAACATTTAATTTTTATCTTAACAGACGGAATAATGTCACTAATGTTGATTCAAAGAAACATTTGAAATTTCTCTTAATTTCTATGCCTCGGCTTCAGCGAAAGCGTGGAACCGGCCGGTTCCAAATCCTACCGGTTCCGGTTCCGGTTCCAGTTCTAAAAATCCTTCCGGCTTGGTTCCGCTTCCGGTTCCGGTTCCAACCGGTTCTAGTTGAACCGGCCCCACCTCTAGTCAAAGCTTTGACTCAAATAATTAATTTTTGGTGTACAATTTGTTAAACAAAAACTGTAAGTAGTTTCACAATCCCCATAGTTTAGTATCCCACAGAATTCTAGAATATTTTAGATATTATAGTACTTACTGTCAAAGCAGACCTCTTTCACGAAACGGGAAATGCCTTTTTCCCGCATAATTGAGGTTTCAACGTTCAGTGTTTTTCGACAAAACAACGAAAACATCTGGGTTCCCATATTTTTCGGAATACGGCAAAATACGCTTGACGTATCATGATCAATGAGCCAGTAGGTTCGGTCTCTAAAAATTACAATTGGCAATATTTATATTACTATTAACTGATTTTGTTACGTCAAATCAAACCTTCAATGTAGGATGGAAGCATTTCGTATCAGTTTCTACGAACTTGTTCTTTGCAAATTCATACGTCAGCAGAACATCGAGAGATCCAATGAGTAAACCCGAATTGAGCACAAAGTTTACCGCCATAACAACTAGAGGAGTTGGTTGTCAGAAATTTAGAGGATTTTGCATACTTTTTTAGTTACAAAGATCTGCTCATCAGCAATATGGGGATACAAAATCATAATTGTGGGATTTTTCCAGCCGAAGTCGTAAATAATATTTAATTTGTCGAAAACGTTTGCTTTATGTCAGAAAGCTTATCATTTTAACTCGCTAAGAAGTCCACCACGAGATTTACACATGTATGTCGAGTATAATGTAGTTTCAATACGCTATGAGGCTAACTGTATTTTGCTCTTCCTATTATTAACTTTCGTATAAACAACACTCACCGTGGCTCGAACATGTGTGCTTTCGGCAGAGGAACCGGAACTTTTTTTACCGAAACCTCATCCATACAATGCTCGTCACCAATATGTCTGGAGGCGTGGTACACGCATATATATAACAATATGGCAATCAGAATGAAAACTGCTGATAATTTGGACATCAAAATCTGTGTTATAGTAATCCGCACTGTAGATAAAAATAAGTTAAAACAATAAATATTTATTTTATTTTTGTTTAGAGCATGAATGTTCTAAACGAAATGCAACTCATGTCTATGTAATGGATAAGCCAGACATTTTAACCACAGAACCACCTCCACTGCTGGGGCGTCGAACATGCCCTGACTGCTAAGGAAAGGAGAACATGCAGCTTTCTTTTAGATCCCGGTCAAGCCTCGCCAAGAGAGGAATACGATGAATTTTTGCGGAAACTGGCCTGTCTGGAGCCTAAGCAAAAACATAAAGTACCCCGGGTCAAACCCAGAGCGTCTACTTAAGAATTAAATTTAGATCAAACCTAAGTTAGATTAATAGAAAAAGGGAACAATCCAAATAGACAACTGGCGTTTTATATAGAAATTCCGTTAGTCAAGTAGACAAATAGAAAAAGAAATTTAGAATAACGACAGATGAACTTACTGGCTACTAATGGGAGAAAGGTTGGGGGAAGGGAAGACAACGCAGTGAAAATTTGGGAGAAAAGGGAAACAAACGAGAAACTGAACACAGAAGGGGATGGGTGTGAGGGTAGAGTCTCACTCGGTACGAGTCCCACTCGGTACTTTTCTAATCATTCTCAAGTAGTTCCAATCGGTAATGTTGTCTCTCGCGGTACGTTGGAGTCCTACTCGGTAATTTTGGGTGCCACTCGGTACTTTTGAGTCCCACTCGGTACTTTTAAGTCCCACTTGGTACTTTTGAGTACCACTCGGTACTTTATTTGTAGTCTCACGAGGTACTGTAACATTCAGTTTAAAGTATTAGAGTATAATTGTCATGAATTATTTAAGATATTTGTAGATAAGTACTTGTAGATATTAACTCCAATTTAACATCCAAGATTAATTAATTAAATAAAATTCAAACTAATTTAATTATTGTTTCATTTTATAGAATTGTAAAGTTATGTAAAACTACAACTCTAAAACAAACAAATATAAAAATTTCTTAAAAATAGCTAAAATCTTTTTTAATAATTTTTGTTGAAAACGTTGAAAATTTGCAATTTCTGTAAATTTTGGGATGGTCTGGAGATCTGGTCTAGAGTATCAGAAGTCTAAAAATGTTTAAAGAACCAAATGCTGTACATATTGAAGACATGCCGCAAGGATGTGGTTTTTCTCCTGTACGACAAAACAAACGACTGACTCAAAATCAACTCGACTACTTGGTAGAAAAGTATAATGAAGGAGTTAGTGTCCGTCGCGTTGAATCAAAACTATTAGCTGCATGGAACATCACGAATTCCAAGCGACCGACGACAGTGTCCGCGGCTACATTTTTAACAGTCTCTGTTTCGAATAAACAAATAGTACTAATTTTAAATGGTGAACTAATTGAGACCTTTTCTATTTGCGGTATATACTTGTAAAATAGAAATTGGCTTATTTTGAGTATTTTAAAACACGACTGGTGTTCAGAAAACAAGCAAAAGAGTACGTCTTCGGGCCGCAGTAAACCACTGCCTGTATCAAATAAGTAAATTGAACATTAGTAATGTTAAAGAAAGTTTAGACTAAAGACAGATTCTTTACCATTAATACCCTACTAAACAATATTTCAGCGACAATTGCGTAACTGTATGATAACTCAATTAGCAAATATGCCAATGTACTTTTGGCTTTTGATATCTGTATTTAGTTTTGGCCAAAATATGTAAATTTCCGGGCAGAGCTGAACAAGAACTTTCGCCTGTCGTCGTACATATCTCTAGCATGGAGGCAGCTGGAAGGCTCAAATTTGTTGTGTGAATTGGGCCACATATCCTTACTATGTGTTGCAAATTTGAGCCCGTTTGGTCAGGGCAAATGTTGTAGCCAGCAAGTAAAGCAACGCCCAGTCGACAGAGCCAAAATCGCTAAAATGGACCAACTTTGAGGGTTTGCTGTGAACGCTACAAGAAGAATTGGAAAAAAGGGCAAGTGCCGAAGTTCTTAGAATGTCTTCTAGTTTAATATGTATCGGAACAAGTGAAATCGATTGCCTTCTATTTTTGACCTGAAAACCTAGGATCGAATTTCAGAGAATCTGAGTCATATATATATATATATATATATATATATATATATATATATATATATATATATATATATATATATATATATATATATATATATATATATATATATATATATATATATATATATATATTGGGGACATTTGAGCACTTAACATGTCTTCGTGGGGACGGGGACCTCCTTTGTGGGGACCTGAAATCCTTTGTGAGGACTTTGGCTCTTATATATATATTTTAACAAGTCAACGTGGGGACCTTACAAATTTTAATTAGCTTATAATTAAGAAATGGCTTAGGCTTAGACGTTATATAGTGCAAATTCTGGCAGTCTCCTGCAAATTCTGGCAGTCTCTTCTGGAGTGAGATTCCAAAGTACCGAGTGGGACTCAAAAGTACCGAGTGGGACTCAAAAGTACCGAACGGGACTCAAAAGTACCGAGTGGGACGGTTATTGTTTAAAAATTGAAAAGTACCGAGTGATAAAGAAAAGAAGGGAATTAGAAAAGAAGAAAAGACTAGAAAGGAAATGAAACTAAAGGCGAAGTGGAGTCGGGTAACCTCAAAAATTTCCAATATTGTAGTACAGGCAGTAGCGTAAGACACTACTACCTCTCTTCCAATTTCCTTTCCTGAAGCGTTTGGTGATTACTCTCTTAAAGTGGTGATTCCTTTTGGAGACATCAACTTTGAACTCTTATTACTCAACCATTACTTGAAGTTAAAAAGCCATTTTTATATCAAAATGCAGCTTAACGTTTGGTCTTTCTAATGAATATAACGAAACTAACTTTAGTTTTTGGAGATTATTTTACTGCATTTTCGAAGTAATTTAATCTTCCAATTTTTTTGCAGACTAAAGTAAATTTTTTCTTGAGCCATCGCCCACATCATTCGATTTCACTATCAAATAGCTGGGGACCCTTTTTTAATTATTATGAAACCGCTCTTCGTTATAAATAGATTAGCTAAAATGTATGCGCAACTTGAATTTTGCCTACTTTTCCCAACTTTGGCAAGAGACCCCTTTCGCTAGAAAGCAGCAATCGGGGCAACTAAAAAAGGGTCCCTGGGTATTTTTGTGTAAAACACGTCCAGTAAGTGGCAACCCTCTAGCTTGCATAGTAAATGCTCCACAATCGCTGGAAAAAATTTGGTCATGTTTTTGCAAAAATTACATTTACTATTATAGCAGCGTACGAGATAGCAATTAGAAGATTATAATGTCATGGATAATCGGTCTCGACGAGACCTTAAACTGGACACCCGTAGTTGAATTTTACGGCTTGCGTAGCTCAAGAAATGGCGGATTATTTGATTGCTGCAAAAATGACAAGTTTTGAACGCCAAAATAAGAAAATCGACTATATCCCACGATAGCGAAAAGCTAGAAAGGTGCTTCAAAAAGCAAAAATGTAGAGCTCAACAAGATCTTTCGAATGAGTATAATCATAGCTGTGCATTTGATTTGAACTGACAATCAACAATATGTGCCCAAAAGGAATCACCACCTTAAACACCCCTAAAAGTCCCTGCAAAACACCATAATTTCCCTTAAAATGATTATTGTAGTTATTTATTTAGTAGTTATTATTATTTATTCATTTACTGTATTGCCTGGTACTTGTGTAATGTTTTTGGATGCAAAAAGATATAGTTTATAATGTAGTGCTATCTTCATGGTTTAAACTTTCGTGAAAACATCAAAACTATTTAATTTCGTGAATACCGTAAAAGTACACTACATGGAAATGTCTTATAATTGGCTCGCCGGAGATTGAGCATGAAAATGTATTTATAGCAATCCCTATTTCGAATGCACTTTCCCACCGCCTTCAGTTGAGAGTAATCCATTAACCCCTTTTTTCAGTCTTGGGATCCAAAGTCTTACGTCACTTGAGGTTCGCCCGTATTTCTCCTTAATTTCACCGGTGTTTCTAATAACGCCCTTTTATTTCCTTTATTTTCTCCTAGCTCAGCTCACACTCCCTCCCCATCTGTGTTCATTCTTAATTTTCCCCGTTTTCCCCTCTCTCCTTTTCATCTCCCCTAAGTTAGTGTTTCTGTCTCCCCTCCCACAATGTGCTTACTGGTAGCCAGTAATCATCATTAACTTTTGTGTCAAGTTATTTCCAGTGTTAACTATTCTTGTTCTTTCTTAAGCGGGGGGGGGGGGCGAGCTACGAACGGTTTGGCACAACATCGTCGGGAAAGAGCTACTGTTTTTGGCAGGACGCCAAAGTACAAATTTTGGTGCGAAAAATGGGATTTTTCAAAAAGGTTTTGTCAGCTCTGGTGGATTAACGGTTTGACCAATTCAGAAACTTTCATCATAAATGTTAATTGTTACTAGTGCTAAATATTAAAAGTATTCCGGCTTTCGAGCGTTGCCTCCTTCTTCAGCTACAACAGCTCAAATTTTGAAATTTGGCTAAAAGAAACGATGTGACCGTGCGCCGTTTTCGATCTAATGAAATTGACAGCCCCTAGCCTACACCAGCTTTTTAGCAAATATTAGGCTCTAATAGGGGCAAACTGTCTGTAAGTTTCGAGGGCTTTGGTTTTCTGGTTAGTGTGCTAGCTAACTTTTTGTTAAGAAACAACCCTTATTTTTAGGCCTAGGCTATCTAAGCGCAGTAAAAATGGGATCAAAAAATTTTTTGTCTCCGATTTCGCCGAAAAGGTGCTTATAGGGGTTATTTAACCTGCTCAATCCGACTATGAAATCCGTTTTTCGATACGACGCTGCCTTCGTTCAGTATGCGCTTACAACTGTCCTAGAGCTTTTTGGATCGATAGCCATCCATACTTCGAGAAATCAATCTAGCATTTCTAAACACTGGAGCGAGGTTAAGTGACCTAGCTTTCTGCATATCTTGGTACACTCACTGGCCTGTAAAGCGCAACGTTTCAGCCGATTCTGCCACAGTAATTTGGAGTAATTGGCGTACATCATCGAAATGGCACCAAATAACAGCGACAATATCGATAATGTAACCTATTACTGCGAACGCAGGGATTAACGAAATCACGTCATTTTTACACAAGTTAAGACAGATACTTGGAGTATTAATTGGAGTAAGGTTGGGTTCATTTGGTAAACCACAGCTCATTAGACATTGGTTAACCTTCACCCGCATAGACCTACAACACCCAATTTTTCGCACTTTGATTGTATCGCACAGTAAAGGATACAATGGTCTAGAGATTATTTTGCACGATATCAAAGCACTATATGTCAGAACTATTTCTGGAAAATTTGGGTACCGTACCTTGCGCATAGCGATCAGGGCGAGGCGAAGTTTGTGTACGTATCGTGTCGAGCTTTGAACCAACAACACCAACTTCTGATGGCTCCACAGGAAGCCACGCTGCATGGAATTTTTTCAAACTTTAAACTACTTTACACTAAACCCAATACTATTATTAAAGACTAGCTAGCTTTTCCAACATCGAAGTTTTAGTGAAATTCGTAGCCGCCCCCCCCCCTTAAACCACAGTCTGGTTCTAACTCTTTTTTAATTTAAATTTAGTCAGTTTCTAGGTAAGCGATTAGTGCGTTCTCGGTCCAATCTCCCCCTTTTTATTCAGGCACCAGACGGTCCGGCGTCCCCCAAACACTCATATTCCCCAAACCCGGACGAGCCTCGCCAGGTTAATAAGTTAATGGACACAAACGTTAATAATAAGACTTACTGTCTACGAGAAACCAGATTGGGGAGGGGAGACAAAAACACTAACTTGGGGGAGAAAGGGGAAATCGAGAAAAATAAACACAGATGGGGAGAGAGGGAGAGTTGAGTTAGGAGAAAATTAGGAATATAAAACGTAGTTAGAAACGCCGGAGAAAAAGGAGAAATATGGGCGAACTCCAAGAAAGAAGTCACACCACCTTCAGTTGAGAGCAGGGTTTTTCGGTTTTCGGATTTGGTCAACCTTGTGTCCCACAAAGTTTAAGTTGCGTCCGGTTAAGAAATTTAGCGTCCAGGTAGAATTTTTGTTTCATCGTGTTTTCTGTGCAAAAAAATTGTTTTATTTATGAAAATTTTAATACTTTCTTTAGTGTACTTATTTAGTCTATTTAGAAGTTTTTGCAATTCCAGAATAATCCGTAACAGAAATGTCAAAAAGATTTTATTTGGCATCTGTTGCATCTAACGGAATACCTTGAGTAATTTTCGATATTATTGACACACATTATTCCGATATTTGGCTTCTGTGCCTCTCATGCGGACCCAACAAAATTTAATCCTTAATGACTTTTCTTCCAGCGTTATAAGTGGCTCCCTGTTGAGTTCAGTTGGACTCACTCAACAATAGAGAAGGTCAATTCAAGGTCAACTTGAACTCTGGCTATTTAGGTCCCCACACAAGCACTAATTTTACCGTAATCTGATAGATGAAGTTAATGCTGCGCAGTGAAGAATAATTCTTGATAGTTTTTCCTTGCATAGACGGCTAACGTTTTTAAGCAATTAGTCAAAAGTGTAATTTTAAGGAAACACCGCTTGTCTAAGTACAAACTTTGTTTGTCATAACTTTATCGTAAAACACTTTTTAAAAGCTTGTTCAAGAAAAATCATTTATTTAGAAGACACGAATTTTTCGAATTCTTCTTTCTTTCGTTTAAAATCTGTATTATTCATAACAACTAAAAAGGATCCTCAGGTATTTATTTCATAGAGGTATATGATAATGATATATAAGGAATGATATAATCACTGCCTCTCGAAAAAAATTACTTCAGGCTGTAAAAATCTGAAAAATTGCACTTCTTCGAAAACGCGTTAAAATTTTCTGGAAATCAAATTAGTTTCATTGTATTAAAAAGTGAAAATGTTAATCTCCGTTTTGATTTAGTGACGGCTTCTTAACTCTAAATAAGGAAAGTGTAATCATAGTTTAAAGTTGATGTCTCAAAAAGGAATCACCACCTTAATAATGTAGACTAGTGGACCAAGAAGAAACCGAGGAGAAGCCTGAACGAGAGGCGTCGGGCACCCTTGTACCCACGAAACCAGGACCTAGAAGAAAGAAGGAAAGAGGGAGGTTCAGCTTTTGACTCACCATTGAAAGTAAAGAATTGGCGCAGCCGGGTTTCGAACCACAGCCCTTTTGACTCCGGAGCAGACATGCTAACCAACTACACCACAGGGCCATCAGCTGAACTCACATAATATCAATCTTTCCTATGCCTGCTTCCCTTACATCTTCCCCAGGTTTCTTTAAGACGCGTCCCGCTGCTTACTCAACTCGGAATCAAACCGAGAGCGCACCCAGCGCAGGGCGCTCTGTGGCCGAGAGATCCGTGCTCCCCCGACACACGTTCCTTGATCTCTGTTTAGATCCAACCAACCAGAAGCAACTACTGGGGGACCGGAGACAGTAGTCCAATCCGGGTCCTCCTGGCAGGTTCACCACATGTAGCGCTTATACCAGGGCTGGCGAACCAAGAAGAAGCAGAGGACAAGCTCGAACGGGAGGCGTCAGGCACCTTGTACCCACGAAACCAGGACCTAGAAGAGAGAAATGAATTGGGAGTTTCATCTTTTCACTCAGCATTGAAAGTAAAGAATTGGCCCAGCCGGGTTTCGAACCACGGCCCTTCTGACTCCGGAGCAGACATGCTAACGAACTACACAACAGAGCCATCAGTTGAACTTCCGTTACAGGCTTATCAATCTTTCCTATGCCTGCTTCTCTTACAATAACTTTAGCAATTATATATCAAGAATTATTCTTCACTACGTAGTAGTGATGTGGATCGGATCGGATCGGCAGCTAAAAATTTAGCCGATCCGATCCAGCAAAATCATTTGTCGATCCGATCCGATCCGATCCGATCCGGCGATCCGAGTTGGCTTGTTAAAAAACTAAGGGAAACTGGATCTAAAGTCGGGTTCTGCATTTTCAGCAACATCTTAACACACTAGTTTCACTAAAATGTCTTCATTTATTATTACAAGGCACAAATGTATCATTGTACAAAATATTATTAGGCTCTTGTGAAGCAAAAGACGACGTAAAATTATTTAGAATAGATATTGAGTCATGCGATTCTCGCTACAGCCTAGTACAAAATTAATTACATAACACAAATTTAACAGTGCGAACTTAAAGTAGCTAAATACAAATTTAACGTATCACTTAAAATCTATAGATTTGAAAATTAATTCCAACTTGAAAAACCGAAACTAAAATTGTAATAGCTGTTTGGATCACAGGCAAGAAATCAAATTGAAATTTTTGCCGTCATCTGAAACTGAAGCTTATTCTATATGCCGGCTAAAATGAATGAACTACTAAAATTTTAAAATCACTATGTGACAGTAATTTTATATAGACGTTGATGATTATGTGTCTCCTTCAACTTAAGGATAAAGCCACAAAAAGCTAAACTGCAAAACTTCACTCCGAAAATTGGCAACTGTAGCAATATTAGTTAGAGAGAGTTCTCCGCTAATTCACTTATTAATTTGTTTCAATAATGCTTACAGCATAAATACGTAATACATAGGTATTGCTTTTGCACTTCGATACCAAATGCATTATGACTTATGTTAGAAGTATGTTAGAATGTACATCATAAGTTTACAAGCTTGTGTTAGAAACTAAGAATTATAAAATTGTTGATAAATGCTAAATCTGATAAACACAAAATAGAGCAGTAAGCTTGGCTGATAGAAGGAAAATATTGTGCTACTCGGCTTGCGCAACAAACAGTGGCATCACTGAAGTCAGGTTTAGTCAGAAATATGCGTAAGATCGGCATTAATTTATGTGGCGTTTGAAACACCAAGTCGGATCGCCGATCCGACTGAGTCAAGCGATCCGATCCGGACCGATCCAGCAGGACTACCGATCCGATCCGATCCGATCCGACCTCCGGATCGCGGATCGGATCGATTTTGCCGATCCGATCCACATCACTACTACGTAGCATTGGTGTCCGTTCAAAACGTCTAAAGTCAAAACATCTAACGTTCATAACGTCTACAGACGAAACAACTAACGATAAAACGTCTGCTGACAAAACGTCTAATTTTTATAAAATTGTGTCACGCGTTCAAAACGTCTAAAATTATTCTTAAAGAAAGCAAATCAGGTTTAATGTTATTTGGAAGTAAATGTATTTTAAAATCACATTAAATTAAATGCGTCTAGTTTATTGTTTCATTTTCAATTGTGTTTTTAAATATTTCTGGAAAGCCAGGGTGTGCAAATGGCTTGAAACATTTATATAATTTACAATTTACATTACACGTTTCATTTCTAGAAATTTTAAAACTTATGCTTAAAATCGATAAGTAATCAGCAATCAGTGAAATCTGCACCATCTTTACTGATTACAGTCAGTAATCAGTATTCAGTAAATAATCAGTGAATAGTCAATGACTAGTCGAATACTGGACCTAATGCAGAAAATAAGAAGTATATTTGGGACAATGCCAAAACCTTAAATTCAATATTAATCCATTCACTTATTTGGCAAGGTCCTACCAACCCAATTCCAAAGCTACAGAAAAACTGATTCAGACCGATACAAAATAAGTAAAAATAATCACCAAAAGTTGGGAAAGTATAGACGTTTTCAACGTGTGACACAATTGGACGCAAAGGAAGGGCCGGTCCGTCTGGCACCTGAATAAAAAGGGGGAGATTGGACCGAGAACGCACTAAAAGTACTCCAGGCTACCCCCGGAGCGTTTACCTAGAAACCTAGAAACTGACTAAATTAAATTCTAAAAAGTTAGAACCAGACTGCTGGTTTAATGCAGAACAACTACAGTTAACACTGGAAAGAACTGGACACAAAAGTTAACTAGCGAAGTAGCGAGAATGGGTTGCCGCTGCTTTTTCCCTTAGGGACACGGGTTTCTTTCAGAAGAATGCAACAGTTTTTTGGTCGCAATCTTCGCTAGACGCATTTCCGGAAAATGCCGCAAGCAGAAATGTTGTTCAGCTCGACGAGCTCTTTCATTTGAGTATCATATCGACCACTTTCGGAAAAATTTTTCAAAATCCGGGTTTTCGGGAATTCCTGGATTTTCAGTTTTTCGGCTGTAACTTTTGCTACACGCATTTCCGGAAAATGCCGCAAGCAGAAAACTTGTTCAGCTCGACGAGCTCTTTTATTTGAGTACCACATCGACAACTTTCGGAAAAATTCTTCAAAATCCGGAATTTTCCGGGTCCAATATCTCGAAATCCGTAAATTTTCCGGGGAAATTTCGATTTCAGTTTCGAAATCAGCGCTATCAAATTACGCTATAACCAACTTTTAAGCAAAATCGGAGACAAAAAATTTTTTGGTCTAAAATTCGGGTTTTCGTGAATTCCCGGATTTTCAGTTTTTCGGCCATAACTTTCGCTACACGCATTTCCGGAAAATGCCGCAAGCAGAAAAGTTGTTCAGCTCGACGAGCTCTTTCATATGACTGCCATATCGACCACTTTCGGAAACATTTTTCAAAATCCGGAATTTTCCGGGTCCAATATCTCGAAATCCGTAAATTCTCCGGAAATTTCGATTTCAGTTTCGAAATCATCGCTACCAAATTACCCTATAACCAACTTTTAAGCAAAATCGGAGACAAAAAATGTTTACGTTTCCCTTGGTCCCCCCTTAGCATTATAAAAAATTCCGGGATTCGCCATTCCCGGAATCCGGGAAATATCGGACTGCCCGCGCTTCAGTCAACACTTCACCCCACCCCAAACCCCCATAAAATTTCAGCCCAATCTGTCAACCCTAGCAAAAGTTAGAGGGGGGCAGGGGGGTGGTCGCG
The DNA here is from genome assembly GCA_030248195.1 of Trissonchulus latispiculum. Taxonomy (NCBI): domain Eukaryota; kingdom Metazoa; phylum Nematoda; class Enoplea; order Enoplida; family Ironidae; genus Trissonchulus; species Trissonchulus latispiculum. The sequence goes on from JASAND010030839.1 coordinate 133,366, forward strand.
GGAATAATAAAGGGACAGACCCAGATGAATGGGTTCCCTTTTTTGTGTAAAAAGCGGCATCCCATTAATAAGACTTACTGGCTACGAGAAAACAGATTGGGGAGGGGAGACAAAAACACTTAGTTGGGAGTTCTCCCGTATTTCTCCTTAATTTTCCCTTTTATGGCGTTTCTAGCTCCCTTTTATCTTCCTAGTTTTCTCCTAACTCAGCTCACTCTTGCTACCCATCTGTGTTCATTCTGCATTTTCCCCGCTTTCCCCTCCCTCCTTTTCATCTCCCCCAAGTAAGTGTTTTTGTCTCCCCTCCCCAATCTGTCAACCCTAGCAAAAGTTAGAGGGGGGTCAGGGGGTGGTCACGGGAATAATAAAGGGACAGACCCAGATGAATGGGTTGCCTTTTTTGTGTAAAAAGCGGCAACCCAATAATAAGACTTACTGGCTACGAAAAAAACAGATTGGGGAGGGGAGACAAAAAACACTTACTTGGGGGAGATGAAAAGGAAGGAGGGGAAAGCGGGAAAATGCAGAATGAACACAGATGGGTAGAAAGAGTGAGCTGAGTTAGGAGAAAACTAGGAAGATAAATGGGAGCTAGAAACGCCATAAAAGGGAAAATTAAGGAGAAATACGGCCGAACCTCAAGTGACGTAAGGCTTTGGATCCCAAGACTGAAACGGCGTTGATGGAATACTCTCAACTGAAGGTGGTGTGACTAATGATCACGAAGGGGGAAGTGCATTGCGAAATAGAGACTGATATAAGTAAATTTTCATGCTCAATCTATGGCGAGCCAATTATAAAGACATTTCCGTGTAGTGTTACTTTTACGGTATTTACGAAATTAAATAATTTTGATGTATTCACGAAAGTTTTAACCATGAAGATAGCACTACATTATAAATTATAAGTTTTCGCATCCGATAGCTACATTAATAACTACTAAATCAAAAACATTAACATTATCATAAACATTAATCATTTTTAAGGGAAATTATAGTGTTTTGCAGGAACTTTTAGGGGTTTTTAAGAGAATAATCACAAAACGCTTCATGAAAGGAAATTGGAGGAGAGGTAGTAGCGTCTTCCGCCATTGCCTATGCTACAATAACACGAATCCTCAACTGTTAAACGCGGCCGTTTGCCGACTTGCGAAATTCTCAACTGAAGGTGGTGTGACTAATGATTACAAGTTGGAAAAGGGATGTTGACCTGATATAAATTGATTTTGTGCTCAATCTCCTGCAAGCCAAGCATCAAACGATTGCCATGTTATGCTATTTTCACGGTTATCATACATGTGCATTTGGGATTTCCGGATTTTGAAAATTTTCTCCAATACCCACAAGATGGGGTATCGAGGTATCGGGCTCTTATCGATCTGAACAACTTTTGTAATAGAATAATCTCAAAAATCTGGAAAATAAGGTGTTCGCGAATTCCGGGAATTGAGTGTATTTTCATGAGTTCATTCTACTAGAAACGTTGTTCAGCTTGATAAGAGATTTCGAATGATACTGATCTTGTGGGTATTTTAGAAAATTTTCAAAATCCGGAAATTTTGAAAACCCGGAATTCCGAAAATTGGGTGCATTTTCGTGAAAAACTTGTAAAAGCAAAAATAAGCAGCGGGAACGCCTCTATTCGACCGTTGAAGCAAATTTTTGATTGCGATAAAAATTTGGCGAAAAACTAAAAAAATTAGACTTTCCCTGAATGAACCCCGGAATTCCGGATTTTCAAAAAATCGAGTTCCTGAGGATTCTAAAGATATATGCATTGTCGGGGTTTACTCCAAAGGTTAGCCTGCTATAAACGGCCAAAGTTTGTACAAATACATTTTTGGTCGTACTAGCGTGAAAACTACAAGTATCTTTTGTATTGAATAGTAGTTTAACTTGTAATCCATTCTACAGCCATGTCGTAATTTTAGGAAACAGAAAAAGAAAGAAAATGAGAAGAATTATTTAAATAAAGAAAACGAAAAAGAAATTAGGCATCAATTTTTTAATTTATAGAAAAAGACAAAGAAAAGCGGCTTCTCTTTATTTTAGCTTCGTAGTCTCTATCTGCTTTACTGAAAGTAAGGCATAAAGTGAGATTGACCGCTGCTACTCTGTAACATATGCATTTATGATATATACCACATAAAGCAGTTAGGAGTCTTTTCGCGAGGGGTCAGTAGGTCAGGCAGTCAGTAGGTTGGACCGGTTTCGCAAGATTGCCTTACAGCTGAAACCTGAGTCAACCTAATGACTCTTTCTTTTTTAAATAAAGAAAAAGAAAACGCAGTCTAAATTTCTTCTTTTGCAAGAAAAAGAAAATATACGGGAAAGAAAGTTTCAAGAAAAATTTTCCCCTAAGTTAACGTCGTGGCTGTACCAAGGCAACTCCCGTCAAGCTAAGTCCTATTGAATGCAGGATCCAACATGTATTTTCTGCAAAAGCAACATGTATTTATCATCTACAGCAGTGACTCCCTTAATGTTTTTACTGGAATGTTTGTAGGAGCGTTGTTAAAATCTGCTAGACAATTTAGTCACACTTACAAGTTGCAAGGTAGTGTTCATGAAACACTTACTTTCTGTAACTGTTAGTTGCAGCATGTAGTCTATTTAGCTTGCAGTTCGAGCACAAGTGTGCATTCCATATTTGACCATTTACAAAATACTTGCTGCTTATAATTTTGCAACTTGCGGATTCCGAATCTTGCATACTTTTATCAAGCAGACAACAGTTTTCTGCAATCATTGAAGACCACGGACGTTATAAATTGCGCCAAATGATTACAAATTACACGAAGCAAACAACATGCACGGTTTATTATTCCAACCAATCACAATATTTCTCTCTTGCAAACCGAAGCTGACTGACTTATTCTGGGCTCATCAAGTCAGGCCATGGAGTCCTCAAGCGCTACAACTTGCAAGCCACACTCCAGAAGAAATGAAAAATATCTGTTAGGCTGGTATTAAATGGTAAATTGAAAACTGAACTTGAAAATTATCTAGTAAAGCAAAAACCGGTTGCAAACAAATGTACAACTTACGAATAAAGTTATATCCATTTGTACACTTGCTGGCGTAATCACTGTATTCGTAAACAGATGAACTAACGAATTCAATAACTTGTTTTACTCTAAAAGACTGCATAGGACAAACTGAAGAGATCTAAAAACATGTCCTTTCATGTTAGTTTAAAACAATTTTTACTTCCAAAACAATCGAATCCTGACATAGGTGTTGACAGTCTTAGTATACAATATTTGTTACTGGAACCTATTGTTGGAGAAGCGTTTAATCGCTTATTTTGTTAAAGAGGGGTGTCGCATAAACAGTAGACATAACAAGTAGTGCCCAAAAAAGGGCAAGATTCCTCAACAGAGACTTATCTAATGGCTGATGCTTGGGCTTATGCTTTTGATGTACTCTATAGATGCTTCATCTCAGTGGAAAGTCGCATCTTTGCTCCCTGCTGTGGCGACAAAGCAGTGTTTAGGCTTATACACTTCCAACCTTTTGCGTACAAGAGAGTTAGGCAAAAGGATTGCAAAAAGGCTTACACAAAGCTAGAATTTTACCTCCCTCAACTTAGCAGTCCCATTTATTGAGTCAAACTTGAAACCAATTGAGCCAGATAGCTGGCTCTATGTACTAAATGAGACAACAATAAACTTAATTGAGACACGTTTCAATAATGTTTAAAACAGGAATACTTATCGGGACTGCTAATTAGAGGTGAGCAGTCCCACTTTTGAGTCAAGCGGTCATACTTCGCCAATGCACGTAGATTAATTGCAGATAAATGAGCCACTCACTTAAAACGTTATTTTACCCGTTATTTAATTGCAATTTAAAAATAAATAGTTAAAATTTATTGTTTGAACGCTAATTATTACTTAGCTACCGTCTGGCTTTGTCAAAATTACTGTGGACGGGGAAGTCTTATTGTACGAGTTTGATATTTAATTGCGTAGGTGTAACGATAACGGCAAGTGTGAGGGGGGGGTAGTTTTTCTGAACTAGCAAAAAAGAAACTGTTCCTTTTAAACTGAGCGTGCTTTACCAGATGTGTTAGTCGGGGGAGGTGATATTTGGGAAAAATTAAGATTCTGTAGAACAATTTAAATTTAACCTAAAAGTTGTCCAAAACGCAATAATGAGATTGCAAAAACCGTGGGCAAAACTGGTGTGGCGGGCATAAATTGGGGAGGGCTCAATTCTGATGGACGTTCGTTAGTGTGACGCACCAAAGGAGCCCAACATTTTGAAAAAATCTTAATTTTGTGTTAGTTTTAAGAAAAGTTAATTGCGACAGTTTTGGTCATTTTTGGGCAACAGTTTGACATTTTTTCAACATGATAAAGTCTGGGAGAGGGGAAGCCAAAAATCAGATGGGGCCCTCGGGGCCACTCAACGGGTAAATCTGGGGACATCTGGCGGGGGTCCCCCTGCCCCCTAATACACTTGTGTCGTTACAACTATGCGTATGCCGTATTGTGCCACAGTTAATGTATATCATTGGATACAAACTTACGTTAATTGTAGTTTAACCGTTTCGATTGCGTGTATGTCTGATTGGATTTGCGTAATTACCACTGACAAATTACGCAATTCCAAGATACGTACATGTCAATATAATAACATCTAATTTCCAATCTACTTCATCTAATTTCTCGATTGTACAGTTGTACACCACAATCATCGCTGCTGACCATTGTCTGTCCCGATGGATACCGATTTTGGGTATGTGCATATTTTTAATTTTTGTATATGGGTTTGTGCTCCTCGTCCTCGAGTAAATCCAAAATTCGTCAATTCGCGTATATGTATATTCCAGAGATGAAACCGGGTCACTATTTACTGACCCGGTCGGCCCCTGACCCGGTGATCCGGTATTTTTGAAAATTCAGGTTTAAGCTTGCAAAAAATTAAAAATACTTTATTGGGGTGCGGTGAGTGTTTTTTACCATTTTGGACATTTTTGACGACTAAAATATCAGGTTGGGCAAAAGTTTTGCTTTCCTTAAAGCATAGGTGTATATACCACCTGTTTGGGTTGGGGGGGAGTAGAAGGTCCAAATTTGGCTCGGGGGACCCCACCCAAATCCGAAATTTGGGGGGGGGAGGACCCAGGAGGGCACGGATACAAAATTTCAAGTCACTAGGACCTCAAATTTTCAACTAACAAAAACTAATATAATAATATATATAATATAATATATATCATGGGGTAGCTCGGAGAGCACCCCATAATATGAGCTAAAACGGTCAAATGCAGCCTTTGAAAACGTTAATTAAGCAAAACTAATTAACGGTAAGGAGTTGAGAGCTAAAATTTGCATTTCTGAAATCTCCAGGCCAAGAGCTTTCGAATGATACCAAACTTGCCCGGAAAAAATGAACTTTGAAAAAATCGACTTTTCTGACCACTTTGTATGTGGTTTTTTTCTGTTGTGTTCGTCCTTTACGCTTTTGTACAATTTTGTGTCCAACGGATTTTTCACATGGCTTATGGTGGTAACCTTTGCCTATTATTATCTTGTTAGCATAACCATGAACCTGTTCACTATTGATTATTTTTGCCCAATTTTAGTCCTAGCGATTTTTACAGACTGTCAAACATGGGGTTGCGAAGCGTTTGAACAGAAATTTTTCGAGGCCCCAACATAGAAAATTGTCAAAAAGTCGTCTAAAATAGCGTTTTTCGGCCATTTGGTGGTGCGCATATATAGTAAATCGGGGGCGCTGAAAACGATGAGCATATCGCCGAAACCGACGGATGTGACCCTCGGGCTGCATGGCGCCCGTGGTTCTTCGCCCAGGGTCAAAGTTGGGAAAAGTCCTTAAAAACGGCTATTTTCGGTCATTTGGTGGTGCCCATACATAGTAAATCGGGGTCGCTGAACACGATGAGCATATTGCCGACGCCGTATCTTGCCTGGTTTTTCTGGTTCAGCTGGTTCAACAGTGAACCAGCCCCGAGTTCAAGCTGCCAACAAAGAAATTGGTCTATAAACCATTTAAAACAGCGTTTTTCGGCCTTGGGATGGTACCCATATATAGTAAATCGGGGTCGCTGAACACGATGAGCATACTGTCGACGCCGTATCTCGCCTGGTTCATCTGGTTCAACTGGTTCAACGTTGAACCAGTCCCTGGCTCAAGCTACTGGAGATAGCTGGAAGGCTGATATTTGGCATACAAAGGTTATCGGCATGGGGAATCCACTGGTGCTGTTATTTTGGGGATCCGGCCTATGCCTGGTCAGATCTGGTTCAACTGGTTCAAAGTTGATCCAGTTCCTGGTTCAAGCGACTGGAGATAGCTGGAAGGCTGACATTTGGCATACATATGTTATTGGACATGCGAATTGGTCATACCACCTAAAACAGCGTTTTTCGGAGTTTCGGAGCATTAATAAGGCGGCGCTCCCAAAAATTGGAAGAAGGACAAGTAGGAAAAATGCTCCTTGCAGTCGCATATAAAATGCAATATGAGCTATGAGGGTCAACATTTAAATGTGTCAAGGACAAGATTTAAAACGTCTAATATGAGCCAGCATCTAAATCGGTAAAGGACAAGCTGTAACTGGCTAATATGAGCCGCTACGTTTCTCTTGGGCTCATATTGACGCGAGGATACTAAGTTGAGTTAACTCTTTTGCACTTTTCAAATTCGCATATATATACGTATGCATAATTGTCCTGACATACGTGTGCTCTTGATACAATAAGTAAAGTCAATCGTACGACACCGTGGATAAAGTACACATCAAATTTTTACAGATCAGTTGTGTATTTTGTTGTATAAATGCTATGTACAGTAAGCCGATAGTGAAGACTATACCGGTTTACAGGAGCTTTATACATTTGTTTCTAGTATTTCAGTGTTTCAAAACTGGTATATGCCAAATATATTCCACCTAATACAACTTTAAAGGGGAGAACTTTAGCTGTATAAAGTGTTCAGATACCTTAAATTCGGTGTTTGAGCTAGCAAAATTAGATTCAGTCAGGACATCTGTAACCAAACATTACATGAAGCTATTGATATTACGCAAATCGATGAGGATCTGTTCAGAGACTAGTGAATAAAAGTAAAGAGTCTGTAGGCAAAATGGTAAGATGTCGTCGTGATGTCAAGCCGTTGAAACCACGGCAGCGAGCGTCAATATGAGCCCAAGAGAAACGTAGCGGCTCATATTAGCCAGTTACAGCTTGTTTAGATGCTGGCTCATATTAGACGTTTTAAATCTTGTCCTTGACACATTTAAATGTTGACCCTCATAGCTCATATTGCATTTTACATGCGACTGCAAGGAGCATTTTTCCTACTTGTAATATAATATAATATATATATAATATAATAATATTATATAATAATATAATAAAATGAAACCAAAAAAAATTTGCGATATTTGAATTCTGATCAAAAACCCCATACCAAATTTCAGCTAGTTAGGTCAAGAATCTGGTCCTGGAGGGTAATGTGAACAAGACCACGGTACCTTATAGATTTAGCTAAGACAACGTGACCAAACAGCACTCTGGCAAGATTTATAAGTTTTTGTATTTTACCATTGACTCTGATGAAACTGATGAAACCTGGCCGATTTGGCTGGTTGATGTGCCTCATATAGCATTAGGGAGATGGAAATCACAGAACAAAATTGTGGCAATTGATGTTGAACGTGTCACTTGTATCTGTAGTACGAAAAAAAGTGTAACTATATATACATATGGATAAAGTCAGCGATTGTTTTCTCTTCCTGTCAAAAAAAGCCAATTTTATCATTCAGACAAGAAAAGTAGGCAAAAGTAGAATTTTTGACCTAAAGTAGGAACAAAGTAGGGGAAAGTAGGAAAAGTAGGAACTGTCCGAGCACTGTGAGTTAGAGAAATCCCTTTTCAAAACAATCTGGCTGCTGTTTTCCAATTTTCACATTTTTGTTGCTGTGCGTAAATCACAGATGTTGCAGAGAGCTCTCCGCTGGGCATAGCATGTCTTTTAGGACTACTAAATATGGACAATACTTGATCGACGGACCAGCGCTGTTGAAGCTGTCGAAATCTTGCACTATATATTTGATTCTTGAGCGGTAAAAAACCCACCCGCCAATGTGGGAAAAACCCACTGCAAGTGTGGACTGCCGGTATGCGCTACATAATTTTCGCTTTAGTTTCGCGAAAATCGGATACAACAAAAATTGTTAATTGATACGTATTGATGAATCGATCGATTTCCGTTAACCATAGGGTTAACCAAATCAGTGCCTTTGTTTAACATATGAGCATGGCTGAGGCTTAGGGCCCTTTAACACTCAAGATCACAAAAAGGTCGCCGAACAGAATTTTCGAAAATGGAAAGTTTTGACACAAATCGACTCGTCTCGTTTATTCTGAACAAAGAAATATCAAATTTATTGCATCAAACCGCATTTCTGTGCCTCCCCCGCCCCTTGGTAAGTTGATCCAAAAATGCATCACTGTTCAGATGTTGTTTCGAATAGAAAAGCAATCATCAAAAATTCTAAACCTAATAATATCAATAAAACAAGCATACCCAGCTCAAGCATCTTGACATGACAACTTTCAAAAGCTCCAGGCCAAGATCCACAAATAAACTACATACTTCCTTGTTTGCATGTTACATTGCAATGTACGTAATTTGGATTTGCTCAAATAAATAAATTCAATCCGAGCAAATCCAACGAAACATACACGCAGTCAGTAAATAGTTCGCCGAATTAACCAGGTAAAACATAAAACCAGTTTCGCCGCAAGGGCCGGAATCAAAAAGCACAGGTGCAACGGAAAATAGGAGTGATGCAATTTCCGTAAACACTGTTTTGACGTAAAAGCCGAGTGGCGAGTTGCCGCCAAATAACAATCCAAATCTCCGAAGTTAGAACCATAGGTGTGGCAGGGTAAAAGGTCTGGGCTCGGGGGGGGGGGGCTGGCTTCGGGTCGAGAAGGGGCAGGGGGTACCCGAAAATGACCAAAAATCTAAATTTACGATTTTTGGCAAAACATTTGGGGGGTAGCAAATCTGAAAATCTGGGGGAGAGGGGTCGCCAAAATTTGTCGTTTTGGTGAGGGGGGGATCCCCCGAAACACACCTATGGTTCTCAGAAAAGACTAGAATCTATTCGGCCCCCTTCCAGCCTCAAATCATGTGAAGCCAGGCCATAGCTAATAAATATTTTTTTATAAAAATCAAAATTTGAAAATTGAAAACAATTTTTTGAATACATCGCAGGATAACAGATATTTTAAGGGAGTGGCTCATTTCCAGGCACGTTGTAGGTATTCACTGACGAAGTAACAACTTGTGACTCAAAAGTGGGACTGTATACCTCTAGTTAGCAGTCCCAATGTTTTATTCAAATTTGCACATAATTAAAAGGTGTCTCAACTAAATTAGCAGGTGTCTCATTTGTATTTCAACCCAAAGCGACTGTCTCAATTGGTTTTAGCTTTGACTCAACAAGTGGGGCTGCCAAGTTGAGGGAGGTTAGAATTTTGCCCAGTAACCAGTTCGAAAATACGGAAATATAGTAACCCTCATGTATGTAGTTTTGCAAATTTAGTTTATTGCTTAGAGAATTCCTTTGTATTTTTGGAAATATTAGCTTTTTGTCTGGTAATTATTCTTACCTAAGGTCCTGAGGATGGTCCTGAGGGTGGTCCTGAAATTGGTCTTGATTTTAGACCCCTGGTCCTGAGGCTGGTCCTGAAAGTGGTCCTGGTTTTTAGACCCCTGGTCCAGAGGGCGGTCCTCAAAGTAGTCCTGGTATTAGACCCCTGGTCCTGAGAGTGGTCCTGAAAGTGGTCCCGAGGGTTGTCCTGAAACTGGTCCTGGTTTTAGACCCCTGGTCCTGAGGGTGGTCTTGAAAGTGGTCCTGGTTTTAGACCCCTGGTCCTGAGGGTGGTCCTGAAAGTGGTCCTGAAAGTGGTCCTGAGGGTGGTCCTGAAAGTGGTCCTGAAAGTGGTCCTGAGGGTGGTCCTGAAAGTGGTCCTGAGGGTGGTCATAGTTTTAGACTCTTGGTCCTGAAGTGCTCCTGGTCCTGCTTTTAGACACCACCCAGAATATGTTTAAAACATTTCTCATGTCGTATAAAAGAGGATGTAGTTAAATTCGCCACCAATAGCCTACTAAATCTGCTTTAAAACAAGAGTTGCAGCTACAAGTTTAGTTGTACTTTGCGGTTGTTTAATTGCAAATAATTCTTAATTTATATATTAATATATCTTTTGAATCCGTGGTTTATTTGAGGATGTCAGAAACCATGAAATTATCTGTTTAACCCGACATGGCTATATGGACCATAGGTATTCGCCTAATTTGCATATTCTTGGTCTTATGAATAGTAACAACTTCAACGGTTTCTTCTTCAACCAATGAAGTGTATTGTGAAATAACACTGAGAAATACGTATTCTGTCAGATTCTGCGATAAATAAGCAAAGTTGAATTATAAAGTAACAAAATTAAATTTTTTAATCAAAGGCGAATAGATAAGATTGAGAAAATGAAACCGGTAACCCATGCACTCCCAGGAAAAATCCTCCCAAACCCTCTGTCCATGTCCACTGGACCCGCGGGTACCCGCGGGTGCCCGCGGGAACCCGCGTCCACCTTCCAACTCTGGCATAAAGTGACTTTTATCTGACATGGGCCGTTGATTTGAAAATTTGTTGACAGATCGAAGCAAAAGTGGGTGCGCCAAAGACGCAAAATTTTTCTCGAAAGTGTTGTAGCTCAACACTTTTAGAAAGCAATCTATTAATGTTGGCTTCTGAGTATCAGAAACTGAACTTTTTTGGTTTTTGAGCGAGTTTAGAAATTTTGCTGAAAGAATTGGAAAAATATTTAAAAGTGCGTAAAAGCCAACCACAAACTCCTAGCATTAAATGAACGCGTTGCTCTGCGCGAGGTATTGACCCCCGCGCAGGGACGCGTGCTCGCGCGAGGGTTCCGACAGTGTTGACCCCCGCGCAGGGGCCCCCGCGCAGGACGCGTTGCTCTGCGCGAGGGTCCCAACATGTCCCCGCGCAGGACGCGTTGCCTGCGCGAGGGTTATGAGTGATTCCTTTTACAATGCTCCCTGGCATTGCGCATGTGTGATTCCTTTTACAATGCTCCCTGCTTTTAAAAAACAGTAAATGAAGCATGTGTTGACGCTAGGCTTCAATCTGAGCAATTGTCCGAAACAGTTCAGACACACGATTACAAATATATATCTCGTCTCTGGGTTAGATAAAAATGAAGTACTGATTAAATACGAAGACTGCTTTACACTGCAACTACCTAATTTGCATAATTAGTAAGCAAAAAATGGTACATAGCTAGGCATGCTGCTGAAGATAGGCACTTTTCTAGGGCTAACACAGAAATACACACAAAAGATACTAGGATTCCATATTAGGTATTCCGGCTCTAGCCGGAATAAAAATCATAACGCTCCCTTGCTCAAGATACCAACTCGCGTAAATTTTTGAAAATGTCAGCATACGTTTCAACGCAGAAATTACAAGAGGTTTGCACGACTTCTTCGTAGAGCCTACAGAGTGGTATACCGAGGGGTTTGCACGACTTCTTCAGAGAACACTAGTTTTTTGCATGTAGGCATGGTCATAGGTAGTCGGGCACCCGACGAGTACACGGGTAACCAAAAATTTTCGGGTACCCGGGTACTGCTTATGGTAACCGATATCCAGTTAAAATCAGAAAGATCGGATAAGATCGGATTAATCAGTGCGAAAACTTTTGGACTTAAAATTTTTATGCCTGGAAAATTTTTCAGGTCATTAAAATTTTTGCTGAATATACTATAACTGAAAAACAAAGTGAGGAAAAGGTCTTTGGCATGTTTCAAAAATTCTGCAACATACTTCAGGTGTTTTTTGCTTTATATCTAAGATATTAAATTTGCTTCACTCCAACATTTTTCTGTCGGATATTGTTGGAGGAATATTGTGGGAAGTCGATAAATTAGCTAAAACTTAAATTCACTTCAGAATATATAAAAACAGATATGCTCGCACAAAATTTGTAACCTTTGTCCCAGCTCTGCGTTGTTTTCAAAGGCAACCGTCACCAACAGTGTCTATTATCACGAGATGACGTCGATAGTATCTGTATGTCTTGAAACCTAAGAGATAGTTGTGTGATACCAAAGGATTAATTCAAACTCTGAAAAACTTCCTCTACCATCAATAACATTGCTCGTTAGCCTTCAGTTCTCGTCAATTTTAAATGCTACCAAACTGAACTCTAAATACTAAAAACACTAACTTTCCCATATTATTTCTACATTCTGTTGAGTATTGAATGTCGAGCATAGCTTTTGTGTGGAAACAATGGTCCAAGTTGTTTAAGAGATATATTCGTTATTCTCTGCACAATACCCCAGTTTACTGTATCATGTTGTTTTGACAAGGTAGCAAGATAATTAATTATTAGGTTAATTTAATTTAGCTAATTACTTTAATTATTTAGCCAGTTAATTAACGGGACTGGAGAATAGGACGGGATCCGACGACAAAATTCGTCCCTCAGACAGTTAATAGTTTAGCCAGTTTTAGCTCTGCGTTGTCATTAGTTAGCACGTGTGCTGTTATTGGGGATTTTAACTACCCCAACATCAAATGGGACGGAAATAGTACCGGGTTTGGAACTGCAGACACCCAATTCTACAATTTGGTATTAGAATCAGGTTTGGAACAATTAGTTAATGAGCCCACCCATAATATGGGAAATATCCTGGACCTGATTTTTATAAACGAACCTAATCTCATAACAGATGTTTCATACGATGCACCTTTCTGTAATTCAGATCACTGTACACTAAATTGTTATATCGTGGGTTTAAAGTATCATACCATAAATTCGGAGCCAACTCGAACCAGAAATTTTCATAAAGCAAACATAGAAGCTCTGAACTCTTACTTACTAAATATAGATTGGCAAACTCAATTTAACTCTTGTGCTTGTGTAGAGGAGTTTTGGCTTGTTTTCACAAATATATTAAATTGTGCAATAGACGCCTTTGTGCCCTGGTCCGCTTTACGTAAAGGTTCTGTTGCCAAGTGGTCTAATTGTACTCGTAAAGCGTTCCAATCGCAAAGGAAGGCGTACAAAGCCTACAGAAAAGTTCCTTCCCTGATTAACCGAACTGCTTGGAAGCAAGCGTGCGCAATAACCAGACGATGCAGACGAAATGACTCTAGAAATATAGAAAAGAATGTTCTTTGTGGAAATGATCCTAACAAATTTTGGAAGTTTGCTAAATCAAAATTTCAATGTAAGACTTCCATCCCTTGCTTACATCTGGATGGTGGGTCTGATATTGCTACTGATAATTCTAGTAAAGCTAAAATTTTTAATGACTTTTTCGCATCTGTATTTACTGTCGATGACGGCAGGCAGTTGAATCTAGATCAATTTCGAGTAAACGTTTCATTTATTGAGCCTGATTTTTCGGAGGAAAACGTCTTTAAAGCTATTGTTGAAAGTAAAAGCAAATTAAGTGCTGGCTGCGATGGTTGGCCTCAGTTCTTTTTGAAAAAAACTAGCTATTTCCATTAGTAAGCCGCTAAGTATCATTTATCGGGTTTCCTATTTAACTGGTAAATTACCTAGTCAGTGGAAAATCTCTAAAGTTGTTCCTATTTTTAAAAAGAACGATAGATCCCGTCCAACAAATTATAGGCCGATTAGTTTGTTGTGTGTTTGCAGCAAATACATGGAACGTATCATAGCAAATTCTCTTAGGTCATATTTGATCGCAAATAAAATTATTTCTAAAAATCAGCACGGTTTTCTCCCTAAGCGTTCAACAGTTAGCCAATTACTTGATTGCCTCGACGACTGGACTCGAGCCCTTGACGAAGGATTAATTGTAGATATAGTCTATATGGACATTGCGTAAGCTTTTGATAGCGTTTCCTATTTAAAATTACTGCAGAAGTTAAAATCTTTAGGTTTAAGCAATTTCTGCATTTCTTGGCTGCAAGATTACTTAACCTTACGACAGCAATATGTAATTGTTGACGACGCTAGCTCTAAATTGAATAATGTAACATCTGGGGTACCGCAAGGTAGTATACTAGGACCTTTGTTATTTCTAATCTATATTAACGACTTGAATAAAGTCGTTCAGAATGCCTCATTAAAGTTATTTGCAGACGATTCGAAATTGTATGTTTGCATGCCCTGTAGTTATCAAGGTAACGCTCTTCAAGAAGATTTGACTAAGCAGGAGAAGTGGTTAGATCAGATGCAGCTTGAAATTGCAGTAAGCAAATGTATGAGCTTGCATCTTGGATCTAATAATCCCTGCAGAAGCTACTATCTGAAAGGGAAAGCAATCTCAGCTGCCAATAGTGTAAAAGATTTAGGTATAATTATCAGTAATGACTTAAGATTTCATAAGCACTGTGAAGGTGTAGTTGGCGCTGCCTTTAGAATTACTAATATAATATTCCGAGCCCTTATCTCTCGTGACGTACAGTTTCTAATGAAACTGTATAAGGCTTATGTCAGACCAATATTAGAAACAGCATCAGAAATTTGGAATCCTCATCATGTTCAGGATATTGACCTTGTCGAAAAAGTTCAAAGGTACTTTACGCGTAAACTTCCAGGAATGTCTGCAGTCCCATACCCGGAACGTCTAAAAAATGGACCTATCTAGTTTAGAAGAAAGACGTATTCATAAGGATTTGGTTCTGCTATTCAAAATTTTGAAAAACTATATTGACGTAGACCAGGAAAATTTTCTTATATTTGCACTAAGTGGTGTTACTAGGGGACATAACTTAAACTTTTTGTAACACGACCATGTCTTGATTGCCGCAAATACTTCTTTGTAAACATAATTGTTCCTGTTTGGAATTCTCTACCCTCAGAGGTGGTTAATAGTACTTCTGTTGCAATGTTTAAACGTAGTCTAACCTCGCTAAATTTAGACAGATTTTTGAAAGGCCATGCGTTGGAAGTCGGCTAACGGCTCTGCATGGCTTGTGCCATGTTACTATTAATAACTATTATTAATGACTGGATATGCTGTGTTATTCAAACGATTGTCGTTGTACTGGCAATAAACCTCGTAGTAGTAGTAGTAGTAGCAATAAGATACCGAAAAACGGTTGAGCATGTGAGCAGCTTCGGAAGCAGCGAGACATGTGCTAATCAGGAATGCATGTAGCTTTGGCTTGTTTATTAGTTTTTGCACATTTTTGTGCTGTTCCAATCTCCAAGCATAGCCAAATCTTGCCATGGGATTTTACATTATATGTTCCAAAACAAATTTGTTTACATTTAACAGTTAATGAAAGTAGACAGCACAATAGTACAGCTACGCTCTTATTTAAGTTAAAAGAAAATAAATTTAATGGAAAATATTCTTTCTTTCTTCTTTCTTTCTTTCAAAATGAAATTTCTTTCTTTCTTTCCTCTTTGAAATAAAGTAGCTCCTTCTCATTAGCCTTTGACTGACAGCTGCTGTAACAACCCCGCTGGGGTTAGAGGTCAAGAAAAGAAGGCATAAAATGCAAGAGTGGTACACATGGTTTATGCATATGCACAAGTCATAGGTCAATTGGGTCTCACATTAGTGAGGAAAAGTTTAATAAAGTTTTGATGGGCAGCTGTCAAAAATTTCATAACAGAGAACAGACATAGCAAAGAAGAAGGAAAGAAGCTTTATTTCTTTCAAAAGATAATTTCTTTCTTACTTCTTTCTTTTAAAATATATTTTCTTTAATTTCTTCTTTTCTTTAAACTTAAATATGAGCGTAGCTGTAGTAGAAAGCTTAGAAAATGCTGAATTAAGTGGGGTTATAAAAACAGAGCCTTCTGTGCCTGCATCATCCTCATCCTCCGATGCCCTGGAAATTAATTGCAGGTCTATGTAAATCCTTTCTGTCTTAATAAGAACGCCTTCAAATATTTTAAGAATGAAAATTAATCCAATCCTAAGTGCAATTCGAATAAAAATCCCTGTAAACAGTCAAATTTAAGAAATGGCCAACCCCGAAAATTAGGTTTAAAATTTCACGGGTAAACGAAAGTGTTCGGATATCCGGATACTGGGTGCATGAGTATCCGGGAGGTGTCGTAATTACCCGACATACGGACCCGCATAGTACGAGGTACCCGAGTAATAATTTTTGGACCTGTGTCCATGCCTATTAAGTACGTAACATGTCATAGTAAAAACTTAACATGAGGCATTGACCCAACTTTCCAAATTTGCAACGGTTTAGGCCAACATTGCTCTCCAACCGTTGGCGTTACAGCAAAGCTGATGCCACGTATATGTTACCCGTTATATTATATCAACAGTGGATGGTTGTTTTCTTTTCTTATCGCAGGCCACACAAACACTACAAGAATGCAACGGTCGGGCAGTTGAGTTGGCATTCAATTGAATACTCAAAGTATCAGCAATGCAAACAGTTATGATGGAAACAGCTTGAAAGTTCTGTTGTTGAAATAGGTTCAGCAAGGCTACAAATCAATACAAAAATTATCATGCTAGAATCCCCTGAGAAACTTTTGAACCAGACAGTCTGCCGCTCCCCAAATCTAATATCACCCACTCCCTGGAGAGACTTGTCCAGGTGTGGAATCTGTTAGAGAACCGCCTGGGCAGAAATCTTCTTAGCAGCTAGTTATAGTGTTACATTGAACCAGCTCTAATAGTGGAAGTGGCGCTGAGGTTTAACTCCCTGTCCTGATTACATAAAGCACATTCTAATTAATGCATGAGTTGACAGAAATCGGTGTTCAGACATTTCTCGTTACCATTTTCAAAATTCCACATAAGCGTTGCTGCAGAGAGCTTTCCGCTTGCCGTAACCTCTGTACCGAATCGACTGAGATATAGCTAGCGGAATATTAGTCTAGTTTTTGTATTCGCGATAGTCAAGCGTTGTATAATAATGAGATCTTGTGAGTAGGCCAACGGCGTACTCTTGCTCCGCTACGCTATGTCACATCGCATCCTGTTCTGTAATCTTCCCCAGTCGCCTTGCCGCCATTCGCTATTATCATTTCCGTTCCAACTATCCACTCATCAATTAATTCCCCTATGCTGGTCCTGTCGATCAGCTTGTCCACAAGGTTGCATGTCATTAAAATCTCCCAGTATGAAGCTTCCGGCAGAATGAGGCAAGGGTGGTTGAAGTTGTCTGCTTTATGATCGTCAGCTGCTCTGCGGATAGAATATATTGGCTACTTCCAGCTCAAGTACTTTCCGATTAGTTGGGATAAATACACAGCGCGTCATCGCTTCAGTAGACGTGGCGTTTGGGTCACTGGGATTTTCAAGCTCAGAGTCAAGCTTCTAACATTAAGTGTTTATATAGTCCTGGTGCAGTATCATCCAATCAGGTTTCACGAAGTTTTCATAAGGAGTAATCTTTGACCGCCTATGACAACTTCTTGTTCGATTCTCGTGAAATAGAAATAACTTATTTATTTAGCTTCATAACTTCTCTACCTACCTACGTACTTGAGCAATTTGACCTATCCACCTACCTAAGCCCGGTTCAAATCTAATGTTTTTGGTTTTTTATGTTTTCATTCTTTTGATTTGTTCGTTTTAATATTTTATGCACACATTTTCAATCAGATATGCAATAGCCATGAGGAGGAGTGTTGGGTAAGCGGACCAGAGATGGAGGCGAAGCTTGGTTCCCAGGGTTTGAGCAGGGCTGTCGATAACAGGAATTTTGTGTCTGGTCAATCCACAAAAGCTCGATAGACAAAGTACGTCAAAGCACCGTACCAGTGGCACTTGAGGTCACTTGTGGACCTCACCGTTTTTGCAAAGTCACACATTTGCACAGTATCCCCATCCCCTAGCCTTGGTCGCCCCAGAATCTTCCTCCACAAATCCTCGTCCTCATTACACCCATTTCAGGGTTGTTTGGACGGGAGACCCGACCCGACATGAAATTTGACCTCCTTTTTGGCCAACCATAGGTTAACGCGGGGGGGGTCTGGAGGGTCCAAGCCCCCCCCTCCAACTCGGACAAGGTACAAGCCCTATTGCCGTCGGGGACAAGGGGCAACGAAAAAATGGCCAAGGGGAAAATAAAAATGGCCGGAAAAACTTAGTTTTTACAGTAAAATTTCAAAAAGCTCCGGTTGGCCGGAACTTTTTAGCTAAAATGTTTAATTTCTTGGGAAACTCAAGCAAAATTTTGAAATTTTTTCCAAAAATCGAAGATTTTTTGAAAATGTTGATAAAAAAGTGCAAATTTTAATAAAATTAGCCTTAATTTTATGAACAATTTTACAAATTTATTCTTGAGGTACAGGCCCCCCTGAAATCTTTTGTTCAAGGTACAAGCCCATTCAAAATGTTTTGGGGACAAGCCCCCCAGGACCCGACCCTATGTTAATGTAAAGGCCAACCCTTAATTTTAGGCAATTTTTAGGTACTATTTATATCCGCTTTTGAGAAAGACATTACTAATGTTTGGAGAAAATTGTCTATTTCAGTAGAGCAGTTTGTTAATTTTATAGAAATTTTATCAGTTTTTTAGAAATTTTGCAGCACTTTTGTAAAACGTCGCTAATGATAGTGGTTCGACATCTCAAAGGGAGGGGGGCAACTCTTAATAGAAAGAGAAGGCGGTGTCAGTGGAGAGGTCTCACCCGAAACCCTGTTACGCGTATAACCTTCCTCCACCCAAATTCCTTCGTTTTTCTTCTCAAAATTTTTCAAAAAATTTATTTGCGTTCCGCTAATTGCAAGAAATGCATATTTGCGTTTTTGTTGGAACAAAATGTAACCATTACCAGTAGTGCTTACACCGGCCCTGTCGACCGGTCGGTGAGCCTGTCCACGTCAACAGTTACAAGCAGATTTGAAAAATTTGGCAGATGAAAAAACTAGTTAACTGAAGTTTTTCAAGTTTTTAAAGAAAGCTTTTACAGCTATGGGTGCTCTAATCGACTGATGAATTTTGACCGTTTATTCGTGGTGATCTGACCGAATAGGAAGGGCTGCGGACAGGGAGCTACGAGCAGATTTGTTTCGTCGCAGAGAGATTGAAAAAGTCTTGATCATCAGACAGGATCTTGATCATCATCAGACATGGAACGCCTCCTAATCCTGAAGCAGTTAGGCATGATCCAACACTGAATCTGGTGGCTCTTGTGTGCCTAATTCCATCCATGATCCACCGAATTCAAATTCGGAAGACGCCTAGTAGCCAATCAATGTCATTCTGAGGGTTGTTTTCTGTAATGTTAATACTTTTACTGTATTATGGAAACTTGAATCTTGCAGTATTGTTGATGAATCTTATATAATATCTTAACCCCACATATATGCGGTTATACACTCAGATGATTCGATTAGAAAGGGTTTCGGTGGATTTATATTGATTCTTTTCACCAAAATATTTAATATTTAATGTTATTGATCTTGTCAGTAATTGAATGTTTTGAAGCAATATTTTCTTCTTGAAACAAATAAGATTTTTGACTGTCTGTGATGTCCCGAACACTAGCAGTGAGTAAAACTACTGCCACCACAGTTATGTTGTCCAATATCGTTGGACATTTTGACAATGACTTGCTTAAAGTTGTATTGTATTCTAACTACAAAATGATTAATCGGTCTGATAGCGATTCTGATTCTAATCGTGATTTCTGTATTTCAATGTCTTGACTAAGGTTTACTCAGTGCGTGCACTCTCCAACTTATGAAGGAAATATTTTGGATTTAGTCTTTACCAATAATATGGACTTTATCTTAAATATTAAGCATATCGCATCCCTTCTTAAATATGATCACTCGAAAGTCGCAGGTCTGATTAGTTCGTTCCACCTAGCCCATTCTAAGGTAATTTTAGAAAAGAAATAATACAATTTAAAAAGGTCAACTGAATCTACTGAACCTAACCTAGAAGTTGATCAAGTGTGGGAAACCTTTCAATTCAGGATTTGAGAATGCATTGACCGAAAACTTTAATACATACTATTCTTTTGTTTTTGCACAGGATAAGTAGAAGGTTAAATTGAACGTAAATTAATTGGTTAATTAATTTTGCGGTTACTACAAACTTTCATAATTAAGTCAATTCTACCCCAGAATTTGTTGAAAAGCACAGAACATCAATGCCCCGAAACTCAATTTTGGAGCCGATGATATCCCACAATGGATATTGCATAAACTCTCAACTTCTTTAGCCTTTCGCTCTCAAATATTTATTCGAAGTCGTTGCAAGATGAGACCATACCTAGTGAATGGAAAATCGCTAAGATAGTTCCTGTACATAAAAAACTACTGCGTCGTATTTTTGAGCATTGTAGACCCATTAGCTCGAGTGGGAAACAAATGGAGTTAGTCGTAGCAGACAGCTTATCTGCTTTTCTGGAACGTTTAAGCTTATTCGCATCTTGCTAATTCGGTTATAAGAAACTTAAAATATACGGTAACTTAGCTTTTAGAAGTTCACAATATTTGGACCATTGATATTGATTGAACAGCAGCCATCAAATTCAACAAATTGAGTTCTATAATAGTGGCAGGCTTTTAGCCAAGCCAAGAGCTTTCCAGTTATACCAATAGAACTGAAAACTTGAGCAAGTTTTGTATGAGGTGCTGTATCGAAGTCCTTTGCAAGATCAAGAAAAATGGTATCAATGTTATATACGCTGATGATGTCAAACTTTTCTTGCCATTTTCTAATTCAGGACTACTCGAATTATCAGGATTAAAGCTGCCTTACTAGGGAGGAGACAAACTGGGGGATTTGATCTCTTGGGAAGATGTGATATTCCGCTATCTCAAAAACATTTATTGATTTTCGCATAAATTTTTGGAGAAAAGTAAGCAGACTTTAGTATCTGCATAGTCATAATTCGAAAGATGTCTTTACAGTTTTGCTTTTGGGAGCATTTAAAACTGGACACGAAATCTGAAATGCAGTAATTCTGCAGGTTCTGTAGTTGATATTTTAGAAATTAAGATTTTTATGAAATTTGCAGGTTTTCAAACAGCCTATGAATAATGTGTTATCTTGCTTGGCGCTTCGGTGACTACTAAATGTCTCAAATCCCTGTTTCCATTTTAAGGTGAAAAGCAGTAAGTGGGATTAAATATAATTGGAACAAGTAAATTGGCATGAATTGGTTGACGCTGCATTATTTTTCTTATAAACAGAACTGCTCAATTTTCCGTGTCAAATATCACCAAATCCGTAAATTTTCCGGGACTTTTGATTTTAGCTTTGAAATCAGCGGGGTCGAATTAGCATAAGGGCAACTTTTCACCAAAATTGGTGACAAAATAGTTTGCGGTCCAAAAGCCGTGGTTTACGTTAATTTCCGGATTTTCAGTTATTCCGCTGTAATTTCGCTAGACGCATTTCCGGAAATTGCATCTAGAAGGAAAGTTGCTCACCTCGACGAGATCTTTTACTTGAGTACGATATAGTTTTGAGGGAAGTTTTTCAAAATCCAAAATTTTCCGGGGCGAATATCTCGGAACTCGGAAATGGAAATTTCGATTTCATTTTCAAAATCAGCACAATTTAATTGACCTACAACGAACTTTTGAGCGAAATCGTAGACAAAAATTCTTTACGTTTCCTTTGGTCCCCCTTACCATTTTTAAAAATTCCGCGATTCGCAATTCCTGGAATCCAGGAAATACCGAACTGCCCGCACTTCCGGGAGCACCTTAGGTCAGCCTAAACCTACATGCAAAATTACAGCCGGACCGGACCAGCTAGGTAAGATCACGAGAACTGGGGGGGGGCACAAATATAAAGAAAGTAAAAAAGAAATAACGGACATACCAAAATTAAAGGGTTGCCTTTTTGTTGAAAATAGCGGCAACAAGTAAAATCGGACAAATTGTCAGATGCTGGAGATCTTCTTTTCCGCTATCATTTTTATAGGATTGAACTCTACAGGTCTTTACTGAATCCCATTCCGCCGGAAAAACGCTGCCGTGCTCACAGTACGAAATACAAAACTGCCGGTTAAAAACCATTAGCTCTAAATCGTGATACTTTGTTATGTTGCTGTCGTCGTTACTGATGAAATGTTTATTTAACTTAAAGAACTGAGTACTTTTTCGACAAGTCGGAGTTACCACATTTCCTTGTGGTTGCAAACAGCATAATTCGGTGATTGGTAACGCGTACACAAGCTTGCAACGTACTGAGGAAGCTTAAAGCCAAACATATTGAAGTCTTCATAGTATGTCAAGAATACTGTGTTGATAAATTCTAGATTAGACTCAAATTCATTTTGAACGGTTTGTTGGATAAATGCATTGGCAGCTTGTTCAGAGACTTCACTTAAGAAGGGTTTTTGTCCGTCAGCACCCCATCCGCTATTGATTAAGTTGGGTGGCCAAGACAAATCGAGAAGGGCCTGCCGCAGCTGTGACCTGAAATAAGCAGACTAAAGTGCACCATGACAGGCATATGTAATGCCAAACATTGTAACATGACAAAGTTGTCACCACTAAAGTGCAAATTTTGGGTGTGCTGCTTTGAACTTGTGTAGGTGATAGGTTGCGCAGCTTTATTCTTGCTATTGCGGCATTAGCTTTGTTTAACTAGAGTTCCAACATTCATGGAAATCTGCCTCACATTAATTTTCAACAAGGAATTCCAAAATACAGCAAGTGTCTTCTGTCAGATTGCCCAGACTGGCAGACTGCCAAATAACCGTACGCAGTTTGTTTTGATTACCTGAAGTTGTTGGAATTCTGATAATACAGGAGTTGAAAATCATGCAAGTTTGCTACAAAATTGCACATCCAGCTTTGAGGCATATGCATGCGGAACATTGCACTGATGCTAAGGTGAGAAATATTGCTTACCCTAAATTTACAGAAAATTATTCGAATTGTAAAGTTCCTGCTATGATATTTCTGGACCATTATATTATTAGAGCAGTAAATTTGCTGATATGGTTTGTCTTATACAACTTAGTGAAGAAGCATTCTTTTCGCTCTTTAGATAAAACGTGACATACAAATACAAATAAACATGTTGGTAAACAGCATAGATAACATAAACTGATAAATACGAGCAAGCTAAGGCGGGAGAAATTTAGGTTGCTCCGGCGAATTTAATCGATAGCGTGTTCTATCTCAGTTTTGGCGCAGTTTTAAAGTGTTTGCGAGACGTATTTCTAGAAAAGCCAGCATTGACATATAGATAAGTGGGACAGAACTAAATGCTGGGTTATTTGTTAGCTAATTTTGCAATAACTTTAAAATATCCAAGTTTTTTGGTATACAGTAATTATTAATGCTCAGCACATCATCAACTGTTTTAGGTACTTTCATCAATGTTGTTGGTCTAATAGTTTGAACTTGGAAACATCTTTACTAAAATGCTTTTTATTTACTGCTACCTCGTATAAACATTACTTCAGGGATTATGTTATTTAGCCACTTAAAGTACGACAGCTAAAGTACGAAAGTTTCAGGAAAGTGTAGGAGTTTGGTTGCTGAGGCTGAGGGCCCCCCCAAAAAAGTGGGGAGCTTCCTGTTCTCCAGGTCCCTGTTGCATTGCATCTGTGATTTTGACACGCACACTACAAAGTATACTGCTGTGGCATCAATGCTACAATAAGACAGAATTACTCAAATGAATTGAGGAGACACAATGCATTTTCTGCGTAATTGTGTATTTCAGAAGGTCACTTTGATCCTCCCGCCCGTCGTAGATTCCGCTCACGTTACCTTATGTCGGTCGATAAAACCTTGGTGCTATATTCACTATATGACGGAACGTAGCTTCGCAAGTTCTCGTCGAAGTTATGTAATGTCCTGCCTGACGTATAATTGAATTATCTGGTGTTGTCTAACTGTTCAACTTAGTTGTCACCAGATGAAATATCCTGAATTCTTTTCAAACGCAGGCATTTATTCAAGAATCATATTAAAAAGTGACATTCAACTTATCGTCAAATAATATACTGAATCCAAATCATATACCACATAACACGCTTCTCGTCGCCGCACGCCCTCTAAAAATGTCGGCACATACCGCGTATTCGGGTAGATTTTAAGTGCAGCCGGCATAACTATTTTCAGGACCCACAAACAATAAACTAATCGGCTTCCCCCCATCAATACACACTACGAAAGCAACCAACCTGAACTACACAAAGACAAAACAGACAAACAGACAATAGAAAGACACTAGCTCTCCGAGACAGACAACGACAACAAAGGGTATTTCGGGACTATCACCCTATTCACATTACAGCCCAACTCAGCCACAACATAAGGACGCAGGTATGCAATGGAAAACTATAATGAATAAGACGGCAGAACATTGCGAGAAACACGAGCAAAACCTAATGAATACAAAACTTAGAGACAGTAAAATAGAGATATCTGCAGGGGGATGTTTTGGGCGTGGGGTGAAGCGGCATTTTTAGGTTTTTTGCCCGAATAACCGCCCAACACATGTATGGTTCAATCAACTATTTATTGAGTTAAAGTTACGTTACTTTAAGTTACGTTAAATTACTGAGTTCCAGATGAAATACGAAAATCAAAATTTGCCAGACTTTATGTTACAAAGAAGTACTGTATGTTAACAAAAACTGGCAGTCAAACCAACAAACAGTGAGCAGCCAGTGTTGTTTCTAATGGAGGGTGGGGACTTCACCAAAGTGCACATAGTCATTTTCAACCGGGTAGGGCAGACAGCCCAAGTCTAAACCAGTGCAGATCAAGCTGGCGCTGCTTTATAAAGCAAGCGAACGAAACATCCATGGAGCCTGACCAATGAAAAGGCTCGGAAATCAGTGCCACTGATTGAACCTGGTTCCGTTATCAGCCGCAGACACCGTGAGACAACTAGCAACCAAGAAATGGGCCAATCAAGCCCTATCAAAGTTCTAAGTAGTACCGAAACACTGCAAACTGTGGTACAGGGCGCCACAGTCTCTTTCAGGTCCTCCATAAAAGTCACTAGAAACGGGTCAACAGACGACAAACGTCACCGAGCACCTGACTACCATAGAATATTGGTCAAAGACATTGGTGCAGAGCTGAACTGCTGTACAACATTGAGGTCTGCATGTTCCAAGTCAAGCTATCCACCCCGAACACGGCACAACACAGGGGGAAGCAGTACACAACCAGAACAAAAAATTTAAACACAAACAGAAGAAATAAGTATGACTTGACAAATTCAACCAAACATCAAAAGTCAAAAATGTATGTCGTAGGACAAATACGGTGCACTGGTACCTGTGATAAAACGACATGTGTTTGACCACAATAACACGGGATTGTACGCCAGAGTCAGAGAGTCTCGGTCTGGGTGCTGTGGATGTCTGAATCGCAGTAAAATTTTGTCTGTCCAGCCAAAGTCCAAAAATGTAGATTTTCCATATTCATTTATCATATTCAATTTAGCCCATGTTTCAAATACATTTACTCCGTGTTGAATGCGTTTACTCATCGCAAGTCAGATAAAAGCTGTTGCTAAACACTATCCAGGATGAACCCTTCTCTTCTAAAGAATATGCAGAACCAAACATATACTCGGAAAAGACAACACTTACCCAGACCAGAGTCCACTTGTTTCTCAATGAAAACACCTGTTCAATATGTCGAGTTGAACTGACAATCTGAGTTCTGATCTGGAAAAGGATTGAAGTTGAGAAAATCCAATTGCATCCTTTTCCAGATTGCAAACCACAGTACCCCCAATCAAATAATAACCAGATGAATAGTCCGAGTCCATAACCAATCTGAAGAAATCACCCCTCACAGAAAATAAATTTCATGGACAAAATCTTCGGTAATCTATTCAGCAAAATCCTAATTATACACATATACCCTACCAGCTCTAATACCTGTCAATTTCGGAAGCTGTTCTGAAATTCCATTTAGTCCGTGTGAAGATTTATTCTGTGGATTTTCCTATTTTGAAAATTCAGAAAGTCCTGTTTTTGGAGTATTATCCGTTCCGTACGTATATACTTTATGTGTAGATTTTCGGAAAAATTGTGTATACAGAGCAGTTTGGGATGCGGAATATACACGTTCGTATATATCTACGGTTTCAGACCAAACACGTATATTCTTTGATATTCTTTTCGAAAAACCACGGTTTTTCTGTCCATAATCTTCCTGATTGGTCAGCGTAAAATTAATTTTTTTGGTTTTTTTCTGTTTCTCTTACCAGAAATACGTACCAAAGATGGGTGGTAACCGGTCTAAATGGAATTGCGGAACTGCTTCTAAAATTGGCAAGTAAGTGCTAGTGGGGCTATGTTGGCAGTTAGAATTTGGGCTGGAGGGATCACCAAAGCTTTTGTTTCAGAAAATATATGTTCTGGGAGGGGAGTGATTTCTTCGGACTGGGAGGAACCAGGGAAAAATTTTGTTCCCAACCCGAAAGTTTGTTTGGGGTGGGAGAAGAACAAACATTTTATGAATTATGCTCTCAAGAATCTGTATGGCTGAAGAAAATGTTTCGGATTTGGGGGAGGCTGAAAAATTTAATAATTTAGGAAACTAGGTTAAGAAATATAATATTTTGAGCCAAACCGGGCAGCATAATGCAACGGAGAAGCCTGGGAGTTTAGCAGCAGCACACCTTCCACTGCTGGAGCTGGCACAATGTAAAACAAGCCCTGACTGCAAAGGAGATCTATATCCAGGCGGCTGTTTTTTAGATGACGGACGAGCAAGACGGACAAGAAGTGGGGTGATAATTTTGGAAGATTGGCGCCTTAACAATTCGAGGTAGATGGCCGACAAACACGCTCAATGTGTGTCCCGGGCTTGTTTCTTGGCTGACTACCTAGAACTTACGAACGGATTGCGGTAAGTAAAAATACAAAGTTAATTTAGAAATCAATAAACAATAAAGGGAAAGGTGGGATGGACGACTGGGCACAAAACTCGGGATTCATTGAGTTGAGGGAGTAGAAAAAATGAAGTACAAGAAAAACGTTGGTTAGAAAATACATGTGAAGTGGAGTGGAAGGGGCTAGGAAGCGATGTCCTTCAAGCCAAATATAAAATAAGTGCTATTTTTACAGTCATGCAATATATGAAATTTTGAGATATGCACAAATGCGTAACCATAAAGATAGCGCCACATTATGAAATACACATTTGAAAAAAAACATCCCAAATACCAGATACTCCAGTAGATAAATAAATAACGATATCAGGCGTTTTTAAAGGTCTTTGAAGGGAAAAGGGAATTTTAGGAGTTTTTGAGGAGAAATCACGAAACACATCATAAACCAGAATTTACGGAGAAGTTGTTGAGTCTACCGCTACTGCCTAAACTACTTACACCCCCCAAAATGAAGCGGTCCGGTTCACCCTGCGCCCTGGTCCCCTTTTTTTCGTGGTAACCTTAATTGTGGTACAAAAATAACCTTTGCCCAATTCTTCACTTTTGAGAAATCGATGTTCCAAGTGTTTTGGTATATATTTAGCTTTTACTGCAAACATTTTTACTAAGTGTTTTTCTAATTTTGCTTGTTGAGTAAGCTCAAGTGAACGTTCTAATTATATGCTTTAAAACTATGTATAAAGTAGAAGTTTAAAGAAAATTACAATTGCATTTTTTAATTCTCCATACACGACAACACTATACTGATATTTCTAATATCACTAAAATGTCCTCACATATAGCACACACTTAAAATTAAACTTGGGTTTGTCATAGCTTTTGGTCATGTCCCACATGGAGCACTAAGCTTAGCTAGAAGAGCAAAACTAGAAACTAGAGCCATTTCTGAATTCCATGTCCTCCGGTAAAATGCTTTCTGAAGACAATGAACAGTTTTTAAATTCAAGTTTACGTAGGTCTTGGTTCCGGACATGGTCTGATCCTAGATCCTATATCCGGAACCTAGAAAAAGAACCAGGCTACCAAAGCATACTAAAGAAAAACTGAGCCCAATTCTGAATTAGATGTTTCCAAAAAAACCTCGATAAAGCTGTTCTCTCCAAAAAGAGCATATCTTAATATCTTATCCTCGGGTCCATTTCATGCTACAACCAGTATTCGAATATTATCCGAATCGTACTCAGGGAAGATACGCATTGAACAGAAAGTAGTAACCACAAAACCTAAAATGTAATGTAATGTAAGTAGTAACCGTATAAAATCAAACTTAATTATGAAATGGCTTAACATAACAAAGCATAACCTACTGTGAAAGCTGCATTATGGTATAATAGTTCCTGATGATATAGCATTTCAGATTTGGCCCACCACACTGAAAACAACCACGCCGAGACCTTAAACACGTGAAGATATATGCTGATACGAATCTTTCAAAAGGATGTCGAACAATAGCCCATTTATGCCAGGATGTGTTTTGCCAAAATTCGGGATGATTTTCTAGTGACTTCGAAAATCCATCTTTCGGGTACTCTGAAGAAATAACAACATTTACACAAAAATGCGTAGGCAATAGCAGAATAGCTATGGTGAATATAAAGCATAATGCTCGTCATTCTTTAGAATATGATATTTCATTTCTGAACGTAAATGTGTTATTGCAGAACATCTTTCTTTTGGAATGATCCGGGCAATAACAAAATTTTGTTACAGTATGGACATTGCAGTCAATGTTTTAGTCAATAGGAAGGTTATTTCGTAGAGAACAGTTTAGAGAATTTCACAGGCCTGAATTTTCAGGCGTGACCTAGCCCGGCCCGTAAAAACTTCACCTCGGTCAGTTAGAAAAATTTTCGACCTCGGCCCCGTTAGCTCAAACCCGGCCTCAAAAGTTAGCGGCCCGGCCCGGGCCCGTTCTTGCTAATTTCTACCGTTATCCATGATAAAAATAAGGGTTTAAGATCAATAAAATTGTATTCCTCATCGCAGTTTCCGTTTTAAACAACTTCTCGTAGCTCATGTATGTTTTCAGTGATTAAGAAAAGTCAGCGGATCCGGTTAGCTGATTCAAATATTAAATAAATATTAAATATAAATATTAAAAATAAATTATGTACATGGTGCACCGTTTAGCGGGGGTGTGCAAAAGGGGTCCCCGTCTGGGGGTGGTCGCCAACAGCCAATCCGATTCAATCAATCTTAGCCTGACTTGGTGACCCCCACATACGAGGAACTCTTCTGCCTACCCATCACCTCTAAACGTGGACCTGATTTGCCCCCCCCACCAAACTTGGGTTATGCTTTTCGAACCCCTCCCCACCAAACGAGGGAACATTCGCATATTGTGGTCGGAGCACCGTAATACACAATGCCAAGAAGAGGAATCTTCTAGTGGCTTACTCTCCTTCTTATACATAGCGCAATTATGCTCTCTTGATCTTATGATATTCTTCCTGTAGGTGCGGCTCATGGGGACAGTCTCTCGTCGGCTGATCAAGAGGTGTGTCGCATTTCTGACATTGACCTTTTAGATATTCAGGAATGCGGGAGGAGATCTACTCCGTCCAATGAAAAAAATGACAACCGTGCTGCTTGATGCTTTCTCCTTGCTTTGAAATGGTCTGCGAACCTTGTTTGATTTGAGGTGATCTGCGAACCTTTATGTGAATCAAGGTTGCGACATTCATACTTCCTTTCTACTGTATTCAACTTGTAATCAATTTTTCCAATTCAATTCATTGCTTTTGCATCAATCACCAATGCCTTGTCACTAGTTAATTTCTGCAAATGGGATACTTGGCAGTCTCGTGGTATCATTCCAGACTCAACTTTCTCTCACTCAGAAGGTGTCAGTCTTGCTTAAAGAGGTCGCAATGCTGGGTTCCTGCCACATCTACATACGTAAATGGGATACCCCGATGCTTAGCAGCCGTGGCGGTGATATCATTAAAATCACTATCCTTGGCAAATAGATTAACAAATAGGCAACGCTCCATAGTGACACAGATCTCCACGGTTGCAAATTTCCATGTTTGTCAGTTTGACCACTAGTCATCTAACGAATTTCCTTGCTAGCATATTGATTGGTACTACCGAGATACTACTGTCGGCTCCTTTGCCACTGCTCTCCCATCGCTGTAGGTTATCCTTAGCATTAGGTATTGGTAATTTTTGTTCAGGTCAAGCATGTAGTATTCTTTTGGTACGAAGATCAGGTATGGGATATTGCTGGTTTCAGGATTTAGGGAATAAGTTTCAGCCACGTTGCCGCCCTTTACACTGACCTGAGTTGGAGGTAGCGAAAATAAATCCATTTCGGACTTAATGCCGGGTTAGATTAGCTTAGACTTGTTAAGAGTATTACCATAATTTCATATGGTGGGTTTTTATGGGTTGTTAATATGGTGCTCCAATCTCTTAACTTTACGTCTATGGTGTCTGGGACCAATGCATTCTCCTTGGATCTATTAAAGTAATCACGTGCTAGATCCCAGGCTGTTTCAATGGAATGCCTGCCTGCATCTAGACCTACTCGACGTACAATTGGTCGGCCAAATAAAGCGTATAATTCCTCTCAGGAGAATGCATAGTCCATCTATTCTCTGATGCAATTGATCGGCATAGAAAACAGACCCTCTCTGAATCAAGAGGAGGTGCTGGTCTTCAGCGGTCTCCGAATGCTACCTTGTCCTCATCTTTCTTGAAATGTAACTTGATAACTATACTACCCCACTCAAAGTGTACACTTTTGTCAATATGATTGTTTATATGGACTCTAATGCTATTGATTACATGCTTATTCACGGGGACGTAGTGAGGTTCAGTAGAGTGCTGAATGGTGTTCCCTTACTCCTCTATTACCTAGACTATTGCCAGAGGTTACCTCACTACTGCCAGAGGTTACCAGTAGTTGTACCCACCAGATGTCCTTTCATGATGCTACAACGGACTTCAACGTACTTCGGACTTAATGGTAGTTGAAGCAGTGTGGAGATTACTAGAACGTAGGACTTACTTGTCCTCAGTGAATATCTCTGCTCACACCATAGGCTGGATCAACGCTGAATTTCTAAGAGTCAAAGCCAATCATGTGTACAATGATAGGAGCAAATTGAATATATCCGAATTTAGGTCTTTTAATGTATTCTGGGCTTATATGAAGTATAGGATTTCAGTGGGGAGACGAAACGTATAGGAGGTGATTCCTAACGTTCATTAAGAATTTGCTGGTAAGGTTGATGGTGATCAGTTCATAAAGGTTATGGAGTCTCCGCAAGTGTAAATTACTAACTGCTCTCTCGTCTACCTCATATAGGACTATAGTGAATGTGTCTGCATTAGAGATAATGGTTTTAAGGTGAGAAAGTAGATAAAAACCAACCTTTGCAACAGACCCCCCTGCCACGTAGACAGAAGGGGAGCCAATTGCTTCTGTAGTGGATATAGGTACATATTGTATATGTGTGTGTGTGTAACGCTCAACACTTCTTCTTTCGCCTAGCTATGTGCCAGCTTGTTGCCACAAATGCACTAGTTGGTCGGGGAAGGTTGGGTTGGGCTGGGTCTGTTATTCTATTGGGAGTTCCCCATTTTACATGTAGGTGTTACACTGTAATTGGTTGGGAGGGTTTACCTAAGCCCCGCCTCCTGGGGGGTCTCAAATATTTCTCTCCCTTCCCAACTCAGTGTTGGGTTTCCTTTGTCTAGTTTGGTTGCCTTTCTCCCCTTGTAGTATTTGTTGTGTGCATTCGCCTCTGGGCTCCCTTGTCAACACAGTTGGGTCCCCCACCCCACCTGTATTTCCGCGCTCTCCCGGCTCTGTGTGTAAGGTATTATTGTTCCTTGTACGTATTTGTAACAGCCAGTACGGCCTTGTATTCCAACGTATATTATCATTATACTTATTATACTTGTATTGTGTAATTTCCATCTATTATAACAGTGTCATTCCGGCCTACGCGCCATTATTAAACCGCATTTATTAATTGTGTTGCTAGGGCTTTATTTAGGAATAGCTAGGTTAGTTTGTACGTGTAACATCTGTTACTGGCGAGGCTACCCCGGACTGGCTCTTGATCGGCCAGGCGCGTTTATCCATTGGGCGCAGTTCCAGTAGCAAGTCGTTGGTAATTCGCTATAATTACAACACTTCCGCTACATTAGTCTGCCAGGACGTAATCTGGTTCTTCTGGGCGTATTTTTTTCTCTTCTTTACGGTTTCGCTTGGCGATCGGGAGAAAAGGCAGTACGCCGCTCCCCAACGATTTCGGTTCGACCTGTGACTACCTGGAATTTTTCTGAAGCGACAACTGGAATTTGGAAAGGCAGTACGCAGCTCCTGAGATTCGAACCTACGTTTGTTTCGCGACTTTTCTTCGTCAGAAGAGTCATATCAGGATCGACGCTAGCGAACGTTCGTCCTGCAATTGTCTGCGCCGTTTTTTACGAATCTACGTACCTAACTTTCGCTTTCCTACGCTTACGAGAGTGAAATCGCCGGTATTTTTTGTAATTTGTCTGGGTTTGTATACGTACGTATTGTTTCTCCTTTTATATTTTTGTACTGTCTAGTACTGTAACCGGCCTAAACGGCTACGTAGCTTTTGTCCTTTGGTCATTGTTACTGTATACGTATATAGGCTGTAAAAATTTCTATATCCTTTGTCTACGTACGCCCAAATTTATATACACAGCTGTATAACGTTAGTCTGTCTACACATTTTTGTACAGGTCATTGCCTTTGTGTTCACGTTATACATTAGTCTTATCTATCCAGTACATTAGTCTGTGTATATTTTTGCCTCGTATTCTGATCTCTGTATAATTCTTGTGTTTTTCTCTTTTAGGGTACACTATTTGAGATAATTTAGGGACCTTTTTCGGGATTATTTTTCTGAGATAGGTATAATTTTCTTTATAATCATTATAATTTTATTTATTATCAATTTTTAATTCGTAACCTGGTTTCTTCTTTGTAATTTTCTTCTTATAATTATACTTGTCTAATTTTATTTTCTCTTTTAGGTCTCGTAAGTCCCTACTTTTTCTGTCTAATTTTAATAATTATCTTTAATTATGTGTTCTCATTTTAATTTCCATTATCTTGGGGTACGTACGTATATTTGTGCTGTGCTTTTTATTCAAGTACTTCAGATAAGAAATTTTCTTTGGTCATGGAGAAGCTACCCGAGAGACGTACGTCCAGACGCTTGCACGAAAAAGCCGTGCGAGAAGCCTCACTTGCCAATAGACGAGATCTGGAATCTTGTGGTTCATCATGCGTGGGCTGTCCGTCCATGCGTCCGAAGTCGAATTCTGTCAACGCCAAGCCTTCGAAGCGTCTGACGACGCAGCTGGCTCGTACCAGGGCAGATTCGCTCCCCTCGAAACCGGTCAGTTCGACCAATCTGGCTCCCTTTCCTGATTTCGTTGGTCATAATCGTCAAAGTGGCCGTCGCGAGTCCACTTCGTCATCCGTGTCGACGGAATTCGGCAGCGCTCGTGACGTATTCGACGATCCTGGGAAGAAATCACCCAGTACGGGCCGGACGCTGATTCCCTAGCGAACCTCGATCCTACGCAAACTCAGCCTGCCGGCCTGTCAGGCCAAATTCCCCCTCAGCATTCGTTTATCGATCGTCCACTGCCGAGCCTTATCTGGAACGTGGTCTCCGACGCCATCGACAATCCTGGTCCCAGTCTCCAATCGAGCCCTGGGGACCGGAGGGTCATCCTGCGGGATCCACTTATGGGACAATCGCCCACTTCTGCTCCGGTCTCCCCTTCAGGAACATTTTTATCTCTCGGGAACCTAGAAACTGGAGGCCTGGCTGCCCAGGCTGGCCAACTGGTTCGCCCAGCTCATTCTTCTGCGGGGCTGGCGGACCTGAATCTGGACTTTGACCTGAGTCTGAACCTGGGTCTTTTTCCACTTATTGAGCCATTTTCTTCGAACGGGACTATTGTAAATGCCTGGTCTCCCACGGATGAGCACCGTCTCTCCTGGGATCCATCTGCTTTGGGAGGACGCTGGACTGGCTTTGACCCACCGGTGAGTCACGGTTCTAATTTTGGCGTGACGCTGGGGGCTCCCCCCTCGGTGTCTATAGGCCCTATATTTGACACTAATTTGACTGTACACACGCCGCGGGCGGCGTACCAGGGAACTCTGTCCCGAATTCAACAGCAGCAACGGGGAGCGGAATTCATCCTGACCGTAAATACCCGAGCGTCCACGAATCGACAGCCAGCTCGGTTATGGCCCTCTACCCCATTGCGGACTTCATCACCGTTACCTCGTCGGTCGCGACGTCCGTTGGCCCTAAACCTGGGATCACACTCTGGTCAGCCGTTGACCAGGCCCAGGTTCTCTTCTGAATCGTCAGAGGAGGACGTGTCTACGTCAGTTTTACCGGCTCAAGCAGCCTCACCATCTTATTCGGCGCCGGTTCGACTGGGCGCGGCCGTCCATATGGTTCAGATGTCGCCTGACACGGTACGTATGCTGAACGATTATACGAAATGGTTCAGATCGATAAATACCTTTAAGGGCAGAAAAAGCACGCTCGCTCTGTCAATCTGGCTTGACATGTTCGAAAGCACTTTTCGAGCCAGCGGTGCTAAAGACGAACTCAAACAGCCGCTTTTATGGTATTTACTCGATGATTCCATCAAACAGGATCTGGCCGGCCAGTCGACCGACTCCTACGCAGAACTGGTTTCCGTCTTGAAACAGTTCTACGAACCGATCGCGAAAACTCCCGACCAGTACGCTCGCGAGTTCTTCGAACGTCAGCAGCACTCGTCGGAGGCGAGTCACGAATACCTCAACGAACTACGTACTCTTGCTTGCAAGGGTTTTCCTAACGAAGATCCCAAATCCAGGGAACTGAAAGTGGTCGAACGCGCTTCGCGTGGCCTCAAAGCGTCTTTACGTTCAAAAGTCGCTAGATCGTTCGCAGGTGCTCGTTATTGGGACCATAACAACCCGAATGACATCATTACGCGTGCGGTTCGTATTTTACAGATGGTCGAGGAAGGTGACCCGCAATCACAGCTGGAAGCCGTAGCTGCGATTTCGAAGGGATCTGATCAGTCCATTTCGAATGTGGATACGTATCCTTCGTATATCCGCAACGTGACAACGTGACAACGTGAGACCTGCAACGTCAAATGCAGATTCTCCAGAACCTGGAAAGCGACCGTGACAGTGGGAGCCGCCGAAGCTGAAGGCATAGGTCGTGGCAGCGTCGAAGAACCAGGTTCGACTGAAGTCGCTGGAGCAGCAGTGGTCACTGCTGGAGCTTGGAGTCCTGGACCAGAAGATGTAATGACCG
This sequence comes from Trissonchulus latispiculum, assembly GCA_030248195.1. Lineage (NCBI taxonomy): Eukaryota > Metazoa > Nematoda > Enoplea > Enoplida > Ironidae > Trissonchulus > Trissonchulus latispiculum. The sequence goes on from JASAND010030839.1 coordinate 168,585, forward strand.
GTCCAGACTGCAGTTTTCCCAAAGGTGTAGACGTCGTGGCTGTCGATGGACTGGGTTGAGCCGATGAGTAGGTTATTGGCTGATTTCGCCGGTCGCGTGGGTCACCCGTTCCTGGCACGTAGTGTGTGAGCGGAGGGGTTTCCCTAGGAGTTGGTGGAAGTGACAACTCCTGTTGAAGCCGACGAAGGGTGACAATTAGAGGCTCTTCCGCTTCCATGGCCGACATATTGATAGAGACAGTGACGTCGTCGCTGGACGACAGGGAGGGGGAACGCTGTAACTGTTCCTCCTGATGGGCATATTCCCAGGCCTCGTCCTCGCCCATGTTCCCAGGTGTTCGATTTGGATCGGAAGGGTGGACCTTTCCCGTGACCAATGAGTACAGATTAAAGTCCAAGCCATCGCAACGGCGGCGCAACAACGGCAGCGCCAAGCCAAGATAGCTTTGCAAGAGGGACATCAGGGGTACCCATAGGATTTCCCGGTAAGGGGACGCCCGGTTTCCACCCACATGAGCAGGAACCAATAGAGACCAGGCGAACTGTCCAATATAATCCGAGATCCGAGGACCCTGTTGCGTAAGATGCGTCCGCATCGTGCGTTGCAACATGGCCTGATCATCGGTAGGCACTCCGCAGAATCGGGCCAGTCGTAGAATGTCGTGGAGGCATCCGACCGTGACGAAATACACCGTTTCTGGCGGTTGCAGAAGCATCCGCAAACAGTGCAGTACGGGATAATACTCAGTAGTCGAGGCCAGGATTTCGCCAACCAGAATTAGATAGACCGTTGGATTGTCCGAGGGGACAGGGCCGGCAATTTGAATGGTGGTGATGATACGTTAGAGTCTGGATCTGGAAAGCACCTTGCCGCCGGTGGTCCGGCAGAACCCCTGCAGCGCCCCACGCCCAGGTGCCCCCGTCCCCGCGGGTCCCCAGGGCCAAGGAACTGCCGGGCAACAAATGGCTTTCATACCCCTGGCTCCTCAATGGGGCCCAACTCCTATACCGGAGACCCGGGTCATCCTTCGGGTGTACCATTCCCCCTTCCAGGAAATCGGGTTTTTTAGTGGCGGGCCCGGTAAACCGGGCTATTGGGCTCGCCTCTTACTGCTGTCCGGTGACATTGAGGAAAACCCTGGCCCAAGATGGCCATGCCCCGTTTGCAAGTGAAACGCGGCTCATAATTGTGTACAATGCAGTCGGTGCAGCCAATGGACCCACAAACGATGCTCAGGCCTCAGGTCCCTGGCCGAGTATAACAGTAACTGGCTATGTCCTCCGTGTACCTCTCAGCCGGCTGTAGGCGTTGGCTGCCATCAGCCTACTGCCCTCCCTCACCTCCCTGTCCCACCGGCTCCTCCTCCTCCGCGCCAAATCTATTCCCCACAGCCAATCCCTCAAAATCCACCCCGCCCCCTCCAACCAGCTCTGGCCGACAGGAGGTCAGGTGTATCCCCACACCATGCCAACCCTCCCAGTCCTCCCCCTCCAGTCAGGGGGCGAACAGGCGCCCATCCGGCCCCTAAAAACTCCCTACGCATCCTCCAATGGAATGCTGGCGGTGTAAAATCCAAAGTGGCCTGGCTACAGAAGCAGATGGCCGACCTAAAAATGGATATTGCGGCTATACAAGAATCTCACTTCAGGGATGGCCAACCACTCCCCAAATTCCCAGGCTATACCATCGAGGCTCAGAACAGAACTACGGGCAGAGCTGGAAACGCGGTGAAAGGTGGCGGTGCCGCTATCCTGGTAAAATCAGACATTAACTACACCAGGTTAAATGATCAGATAACAGCACCGGCGGATGCCGCCACAGATGCTGTGTCACTGAAACTCCATCTAAAAGGTGGAGATCTGAAAGTTACCTCAGTCTATGTGCCGCCTATTCAGCGGCAAGCTGAAGAACAGAGGACACAACGGTTTGACCCATATCGACTCCCTGTCGATACCAACTCCATCATCTGTGCCGATTTCAACGCCCACTGTGAATCATGGGAACCCGGGCGTCGAGGAGACGAGCTGGGCGACCTGATCGAAGAATGGGCCATCCACTCACACCAGCACATCCTGAATGACGGCACTCAAACCAGACCTCCAGCAACCGCCCAGGAAGCAGGCACTGCACCTGATCTCAGCCTATGCCACTCAACCAGGGCGGCAATGATTCAGTGGAAAGTCCTGGACAATACGCTGTCGGACCACCTGCCCATCCTGCTCACAGTCAATCTGCACCATGGACCCGGTCGGACCAAAAGACCACCCCAAGCGCAGTGGTCTTACGCAAAGGCTAATTGGCCTAAATATCAACAGCTAATTGCAGATTCCCTCGCCCACAGTCTCCCTGTCAAGGACATTGGAGTTCACAGAGCCTATAACCATTTTACCAAAACGGTACTCAGGGCAGCCGCAGCAGCCATCCCCCGCGGCAGCCGAAAGGTGGTGGTCCCATGGAGGAGCAAAGAAGCAGAAGAGGCCCTGGCAAAGTGCAGGCAGGCGAAGCAGGAAGCTGAAACTGATCCAACCCTCCGACACAAGTGGACGGAAGCAAGAAGAACTGCTCTGGCATTAATCAGGGAACAGAAGAAGAACCGGTGGCAGACATTCGCCTCTACTCTGAATGCTCACTCTGATCCGAAGAAGATATGGAATGTAATCCATTCCATTGATGGAAGATCTCAGAAAGAAAAACCCAACGAGTCAATTCGTACAGCCTCCGGTCGGCTGCTAGAAACAGATCAGAAAAAGGCAGAAGCCTTCATCAGTCAATTTGCCCGAGTCAGCTACTCGAAACCAACCAAAGCTGACCGGAAAATCAACATTGCCAATAAACAACGCCTAAAGAATGACTGCCAATGCACCGGCACGCCAGACCAAACCCACAGTATGTGTGGGCCGTTCACTAAATTGGAACTGGATCTTACTATTAAGAAGCTGGCCGCGAAGAAATCTCCAGGAATGGATGCGATCTCAAACGAAATGCTCAAAGCCCTCCCAGAAGCAGGCTTTACCTACCTGCTAGATATCTACAATGAGTCATGGAGATCAGCGGTTATCCCCCGTGCCTGGAGGCATGCCCTGATTGCCCCAATTCTGAAGAAGGGAAAGCCAGCCTCTGACCTCAGCTCCTATCGACCTAATAGCCTTACCAGCTGCGCCGCAAAGGTTATGGAACACATGATTAAGTCCCGCCTGCAACATCAACTGGAAGCCAGAAACCGTCTGCACCCCTGCCAGTCGGGCTTTCGACAACTGCACAGCACGGAAGACCATATCTCCAGACTGATCCAATCAATATCGGATGGATTCCAAAATCGGCCTCCGGCGAAGAGGACTGTTCTGACACTTATCGACTTTGCGAAGGCGTTCGACACAGTGAAGCGGCATTTCCTGATCCACAAGCTGGACCAGCTAGGAGTGCCTGTGTGCTACAGCAAGTGGATTAAATCCTTTCTGTCAGACAGGAAAGGACAAGTCCGACTGAACAGCGCCACGAGTAAACCTAAAATCTTTCACCATGGCGTGCCGCAAGGTGCTGTGCTGTCGCCACTCCTGTTCATCATTTTTATCAACGATATTCTGCAAGATCTGCCTGAAGGAGTCGAAGCATCAATATATGCAGATGACCTAGCTCTTTGGGTCTCCGACTCCGATGTCAAAGCTGCTGAGCAGCTGCTCCAGCAGGCTCTGGAGAAGATAGAACAGTGGTCGAAGAAATGGAAGCTCCTGATCAACGCCGATAAGTGTCAGTCCTGCCTGTTCACCACTCACAATGCGCAGTCCAAATATCAACCAGCTCTCACTCTGAACGGCACTCGAATACCTCATGATCCTAATCCAGTGTTCCTTGGGGTCAAACTGGACTGGAATCTTGGATTTGGACCGCACGTGCAGAGCCTCCGACAACGTTGCCGGCCTAGACTCGCTACCCTAAGTGCCCTAGCTGGAAGAAACTGGGGTCCGGATAAAGAACAGCTGAGAACCATCTACATTGCCTACATACGCTCCCTCATTGAGTATGGACTGGGGGCCTGGTACCCATGCCTGGCCAAAACCAATGTCAATCGACTAGAAATAATCCAGAATCAGGCAATCAGAACAATAACCGGATGCCTCCAGGGCACCCCCACTGCTCATGCGCGTGTCGAGGCCGATTTAATCCCAATTGATCTCCGAGCACAGGAACTCACCGCATACAATTATGAAAAGGCATGCCGTCTCCCGGCTGATAATCCACGACGAAGAGCCGCCACTGCCCTGGCCCCCCGACCGAGACTTAAGTCCCACACTTCATGGCGAGAAACTGGTCAAAAGTTGGTAACTGACGCAGGACTTGCTAACCTGCCAAAGGAATCACTGACCCTACCTTCGGCAGCCCCATGGAGAGGGCACCACTCTATCAATATCTACACAGACCTTGGCTCAACGGTACCGAAACGCTGCACCAGTCCAGCTGAACTGGCCAAACTAGCCAGTGAAACTCTAAGCCGTCTACCACCAGCCCAAGTTATCATCTGGACGGACGGGTCAGCTGTGGACTCCTACCGAAACGGAGGTAGTGCAGCTAGAGTAGAAGACGCTGAAGGAAATGAAATCCAAACCATCAAGAAACCGGCTGGACTCTTTACCTCAAGTTACCGTGCGGAGCAGCTCGCCATGAAGCTTGCCCTGGAATACGCTGAGAAGGGCTTCGGAGGACAGCTTATGGACCTAAGAATCTGCAGCGATTCCAAATCCCTGTTGCAGAAGCTGGCTTCAGGGCCACAGTGCCAAGAAACGGTACTTGGAAACGACATCTGGAACTCCCTGCTAACAATCGCGGAAAGAGGCACTAGTATTACACTTCAGTGGGTCCCAAGCCACTGTGGAATCAACGGAAATGAATATGTGGACCTGGCAGCTAAAGAAGCCGCCAAGCTGGATCAGACCGCTACAGCTATCGACTTTTCTACTGCAAAGGCAGCAGTGAAAAGGTCAATCAAAAACAAGCTACACGATTCCATGAATGATCCGTCCATAACCACAATATATCCGAACCTCAAGGCACCTTCACTCTCCGAGGAAAATGGACTAACCAGAAGGGAACGCTCCCTTCTGTCGCAGCTTAGATGCAGAGGCCATTGCAATCTCCTGGCCAGTTTTCGGCACCGACTTGGCATCGACAGATCCCCCCTCTGCCCGGACTGCCACCTGGAGGAGGAGGATCTAAAACACCTATTCCTAACCTGTCCCTCGCACCGACTCGCCCGGCGTAAATGGTTTGGGTGGAATCCCTCCCTGGAGGTCCTGTCCTTGGGTCCCGTCAAGGTAATTGGGTTCCTGAAGGATGTGGGGCGCATTCAGCTGCCCCAGCCAAATTGATTGATTTCAATGGTCCAGGAAGACAGAAGAAGAAGATACGTTAGAGTAGGCCAAATGGGAATACTGATGAGTTAGTCTGGATCTACTGGCAGTCTGAAATCGAAGAGTTAGCCGCTTGGAGAAATGGAAAGTAGTTAGTGTACCAAGTGCTCTCCGACACTCACTCTACTTCTAAGCTGGATTTGCAGCGTACCGTTACACTATGCAAAACCTGACTCCTTCAATCGAGGACCGCTGCCGCTACTACTTTTCAAACCTGCGCCGCTTACCGTCAACTGACAGCTTGCTGAGAAACTGCCAAATTTTATTATGACTGTCGGTTGTAAGTAGTGGCGTAAGAAATTTGCTAAACTATAAACTACATCATGAACTAAATATAAGTCACTTGTTGCAAAGTTGTTTTTCATTTCTGCCAAACTGTATATCTTTGGAATATCGCGCCAGACCCAGTTGAGGACTACTTGTTATTTGCAGGTTCGTTGTTTTTAGGCAACTTGTCTTCAATATCCAACGTAACAGTTTTAGACACCATTACTTAACAATAAAACAGGAATCTATCCTGATGGAATGTTGGGATGTTTTGGAATGAAATGCTGAAATTTGTATAGGGAATACCTGCAAACTCACACACGTAACTCAAACCGTATCACACGAAACGGCCGCAGGGAACTCCAACTTGCTCCTGTTAGGGTTAGCTTCTTTGTCAATTGCATTTTTCTCCAGCAATGTGCATTGGGCATTACGAAACATGCAACTGTACCAAAGAGGCAACTATTTCTTTAAATTCTGTCAACATCCTGCAGCAATGTAAGATAGCGATCGCATAAAATAGAATACAAACTTACTCTTTGCACAGACTTTAGTGGCAAAGAAAAAAACTCCATTTTTCCACAACAGTGTTGTATCAATATTCGCCCTCCGACAGAATAAGGAGAACACCTGAGTTCCCATATTTTTTGGGATTCGGCAAAATACACTTGAGGTGTTGTGGTCAACCAACCAATAGGAATGTCTCCTAAAGACAAAGTTTGCAGCAATATATATTAATTGGCAATAAAACACTGCATTAAACAACCACAAAAAATTAGTTTGACTGAGAAAATTCAAAATTTTAATTTCAATTTTTCATGAAAACCTAAAACATTAACAGAAAATTTCTGCGCAGCCGAAATCTTTGAGAAACATAGTGTCAAACCACATTTCTCCGACAATTTTTGCCTGTCCCTTTGCCATTTTCTTACCCCTGGCCTCTGACGGCTATAGGGTTGTGCACTTTGTCCGGAAGGGGTGGGGCTTGGATCCTGGCCCAACCCCTTCTGACGTATGAATGCCATTATTTCAGGAGAAGCTTTTGTCAATTTCAACTCTGACTGACAATTTAGACTGCAACAGTTAGAAAAAAACACCGATAAACTCACAAGATTTCTACAAGTTGAGGCTTTGGAAGGGGAACCATTGATATACCAGCCGGAGGATCTTCCATACTTTGTACTTGATGTTCTTCATCACATATACTCGGATGTTGTCTGTTTGCCATGAACAATATTACAATTGTTGAACTAATTGACAAGGTAGATATCGTTATTACCGCCAGAATAGTATTCATTTGTTCCGTCGGCTAATTCAATTTGCAGACAGAACTCTGAAATAGAACCATAGCACTATTTAAAGGAAATTAAAATGAACAAAATCTTAAAGTAAAGAAAAAACATGACAAGCAAGGTAGGTGATCATTATCAACGCCAAAAGCGACCGTCATATCAATTCATAATATTTATGAAATAAGATTTATTATTAAATGAGTAAATTTTATAAGCATTTTATGAACCAAAGAATTTTGAAACAGCTCAAAAAAACATTACACATATATACAATATAGAAACTGGGATTATAGTAACGATAAAAACTTAACAATTGGTCAAAGTTTTTCTGTCCTAAACCCTGTTTAGTAAACACAAATTTAATATTGTAAGTGCAGGAACAATGAAACCGACTGAAGTACGTATCGTATAAAACCCAAGGATGAGTGCTATAGCCCCATGCGTCTCATCGCGTAGCTTCACCAGCTGTGGAAGTGGCATGGGGAAACTGGGCGGGTTATACACTTACTTCGGCTCTGTCTTGGTGCCTGCTAGCAAAGAGAAGAAAAATAAGTGACCCGGAGAAACTATATATAAAGTATGGAGGGCCAAAGGCAACATCCTCGAGTTTGTTTAAGGAATTACTTATTAATGCTCGAAGCTATTAAGGGGCATTATATAGCAAAAAAAGCTCACACCGTTAAAATAGAAGTTTAACTTTAATTTAGTATTTATTTCGTTAATAAGTGTGTAACGTTACCCTATTCTCAGTAAAGGAAATTAGATGTAGGTGTAACGGCACAAAGCACATAGCAGCAGACTGTTCAAAAAAGCTACAACCACTCTACCTAAAGGGGACCACAAAAATGTACAATTTACTTTGTTAACAAGTGTGTCAGCTTTAATCTGCATTAGCATTTGCATTAGGTGTGACCCTATTCTCAGTAAAGGAAATTATATGTAGGTGTAACGGCACAAAGCACATAGCAGCAGACTGTTCAAAAAAGCTAAAACCACTCTACCTAAAGGGGAACACAAAAATGTACAATTTACTTTGTTAACAAGTGTGTCAGCTTTAATCTGCATTAGCATTTGCATTAGGTGTGACCCTATTCTCAGTAAAGGAAATTATATGCAGGTGTAACGGCACAAAGCACAAAGCAGCAGACCGTTCAAAAGGCTACAACCACTCTACCTAAAGGGGACCACAAAAATATACAATTTTTTCGTTAACAAGTGTGTCAGCTTTAATCCGCATTAGCATTTGCATTAGGTGTGACCCTATTCTTAGTAAAGGAAATTAGATGTAGGTGTAACGGCAGAAAGCACATAGCAGCAGATCGTTCAAAAAAGGTACAACCACTCTACCTAAAGGGTACCACAAAAATATACAATTTTTTCCGTAAACAAGTGTGTCAGCTTTAATCTGCATTAGCATTTGCATTAGGTGTGACCCTATTCTTAGTAAAGGAAATTAGATGTAGGTGTAACGGCAGAAAGCACATAGCAGCAGACCGTTCAAAAAAGGTACAACCACTCTACCTAAAGGGGACCACAAAAATATACAATTTTTTTCGTAAACAAGTGTGTCAGCTATAATCTGCATTAGCGTTTGCATTAGGTGTGACCCTATTCTCAGTAAAGGAAATTATTTGTAGGTGTAACGGCACAAAGCACATAGCAGCAGACCGTTCAAAAAGCTACAACCACTCTACCTAAAGGGGACCACAAAAATGTACAATTTATTTCGTTAACAGTGTGTCAGCTTTAATCGCATTAGCATTTGCATTGGGTGTGACCCTATTCTCAGTCATTAGGTGTGACCCTATTCACAGTAAATGAAATTAGATGTAGGTGTAGCGGTACAAAGCACATAGCAGCAGACCGTTCTAAAAGCTACAACCGATCTACCTAAAGAGGACCACAAAAATGTACAATTTATTTCGTTAATAAGTGTGTCAGCTTTAATCTGCATTAGCATTTGCATTAGATGTGACCCTATTCTATGTAAATGAAATTAGATGTAGGTGTAACGGTACAAAGCACATAGCAGCACACCGTTCAAAAAGCTACAACCACTCAACCTAAAGGGGACCACAAAAATGTACAATTTATTTTGTTAACAAATGTGTAACGTTACCCTATTCTCAGTAAAGGAAATTAGATGTAGGTGTAACGGCAGAAAGCACATAGCAGCAGACCGTTCAAAAAAGGTACAATCACTCTACCTAAAGGGGACCACAAAAATGTACAATTTACTTTGTTAACAAGTGTGTCAGCTTTAATCTGCATTAGCATTTGCATTAGGTGTGACCCTATTCTCAGTAAAGGAAATTATATGCAGGTGTAACGGCACAAAGCACATAGCAGCAGACCGTTCAAAAAGCTACAACCACTCTAACTAAAGGGGACCACAAAAATATACAATTTTTTCGTAAACAAGTAGGTCAGCTTTAATCTGCATTAGCGTTTGCATTAGGTGTGACCCTATTCTCAGTAAAGGAAATTATATGTAGGTGTAACGGCACAAAGCACATAGCAGCAGACTGTTCAAAAAAGCTACAACCACTCTACCTAAAGGGGACCACAAAAACGTACAATTTACTTTGTTAACAAGTGTGTCAGCTTTAATCTGCATTAGCATTTGCATTAGGTGTGACCCTATTCTCGGTAAATGAAATTAGATGTAGGTGTAACAGCACAAAGCACATAGCAGCAGACTGTTCAAAAAAGCTACAACCATTCTACCTAAAGTGAACCACAAAAATGTACAATTTATTTCGTTAACAAGTGTGTCAGCTTTAATCGCATTAGCATTTGCATTGGGTGTGACCCTATTCTTAGTAAAGGAAATTAGATGTAGGTGTAACGGCAGAAAGCACATAGCAGCAAACCGTTCAAAAAAGGTACAACCACTCTTCCTAAAGGGGACCACAAAAATATACAATTTTTTTCGTTAACAAGTGTGTCAGCTTTAATCTGCATTAGCATTTGCATTAGGTGTGACCATATTCTTTGTAAAGGAAATTAGATGTAGGTGTAACGGCAGAAAGCACATAGCAGCAGACCGTTCAAAAAAGGTACAACCACTCTACCTAAAGGGGACCACAAAATATACAATTTTTTCGTAAACAAGTGTGTCAGCTTTAATCTGCATTAGCGTTTGCATTAGGTGCGACCCTATTCTCAGTAAAGGAAATTATATGCAGGTGTAACGGCACAAAGCACATAGCAGCAGACCGTTCAAAAAGCTACAACCACTCTACCTAAAGGGGACCACAAAAATGTACAATTTATTTCGTTAACAAGTGTGTCAGCTTTAATCTGCATTAGCATTTGCATTGAGTGTGACCCTATTCTCGGTAAATGAAATTAGATGTAGGTGTAACAGCACAAAGCACAAAGCACATAGCAGCAGACTGTTCAAAAAAGCTACAACCATTCTACCTAAAGTGAACCACAAAAATGTACAATTTTTTTCGTTAACAAGTGTGTCAGCTTTAATCTGCATTAGCATTTGCATTAGGTGTGACCCTATTCTTAGTAAAGGAAATTAGATGTAGGTGTAACGGCAGAAAGCACATAGCAGCAGACCGTTCAAAAAAGGTACAACCACTCTACCAAAAGGGAACCACAAAATATACAATTTTTTTCGTAAACAAGTGTGTCAGCTTTAATCTGCATTAGCGTTTGCATTAGGTGTGACCCTATTCTAAGTAAATGAAATTAGATGTAGGTGTAACGGTACAAAGCACGTAGCAGCACACCGTTCAAAAAGCTACAACCACTCAACCTAAAGGAGACCACAAAAATGTACAATTTATTTTGTTAACAAGTGTGTAACGTTACCCTATTCTCAGTAAAGGAAATTAGATGTAGGTGTAACGGCAGAAAACTCAGAGACATGTTGGCAATCAAGTTTTCGAGTTTAAAAACACTGTGTAATACTGTAATGTTAAAAGTACTTAATGATTTCATGTTTTTCGGCATTAGCAATGGCTGAAAATGCAATTTTTGGCATAAAAATAGAAAAATTTTTTGGGGTTCGTGGGGGTCTAAAAAGTTACCCCCCCCCCAAAAACATTCTGGGGGAGGGCCCCCCAACCCAAATCACCGTTACACCTATGCCTAGCACTATTGAGGAGCAAGTGCCTAACCGAGCCCCTCCCGCAGACATAGGTGTGTAAGGTAAGGGGATAGGGTTTCGAGGGGCCCACCAAAATGACAAATTTTTGACCCCCAGATTTATATACAGATTTAGTACCCCCCAATACTCGAGCAAGAATTGAAAAATCGAAATTTTAGTGGGTTTTTGGCATTTTTGGGGACCCTCCTCCGAGTCGAGCCGAATTCCCCGAGGTAGGTGTGGCTGGGCAAAACACTGGGGCGGCTTCCAAAAATTGCCAAAAACTTCCCTAAATTTTAGTTTTTTTGCCATTTTGGCCACCTTTTTGCCAAAAATCGGGCCGGGGTGGTCGCTAAAATTTATCGTTT
>JASAND010030840.1:0-17403 GCA_030248195.1 Trissonchulus latispiculum
CATTGACCCTCCCGACGGCAAAGTAGAACCAGCCCAGCAACATAGGCACGTCGGGTAAAAATACTTTATTGGGGTGCAGTGAGTGTTTTTTACCATTTTGAACATTTTTGATGACTAAAATATTAAGTTAAAGTTTTGCTTTCCTTAAAGTAGTAGCATCGGAAAGTGAATATTGTAAGTATAACCCGGAAAAAATCAAACCGATTTGCACGATTTTGTACTCAATAATGTGAAGTAAAATACATAGCTTTTTGAATCAAATAAATTGGAACAAAATACTTTGCCAAAGTCATAACATCATCTAATTATAATCATAGGGTTTAACATTAGCACTTTTCTGTTTTATCATTATATATTTTAGTTAAATATTTCATTTAGTTGTATGATTGAAGTTTCACTCAGCGGAAATTCTTTGGAAATATTTTTTGGTATGGCTAGGATTCAGAGAATATGAAATAAAATCAATCACAATTGATTCCTGAAGATATGTAGTAAGCCATAACAATTGCAAAAAATGCAAAGTAAAACTCAAAATTTGTAAACCTTGTTTTGCTGAGATTTTATTTCTTATGGAGATTTGAAACCCACAGTCTGACCCTCTCCCTCCAAAAATAATAGCAGCAGCGATAAATCACTTACAGTAGATGGAGGATGGAGAATTTTAGATTTTAAAATAAAGATTTCAGACTCTCAGGGCCCATGTAATAGTTTTCATTTTCTAGTTAAGGTTCAACGCAATCATTGTAGTTTCAAACCTAGATCTAAGCTTGACAGGGCATTACAAATATTATGAGGACACTACTACGACAAGCATTTAAAAAACAACACGAACACGATTAAGTTAAGAATATTTCTATTGCTAGTTTTTGAGTAATTGTTGAAGTTTTCAGTTGGTAAAAATTAGTAAAACTTTGAAAAATATCCTATAACAGCAAAAAATTCCTCCAATCAAAAATACCGGGTCAAGACCGGGTCAGAGCTCCTGACCCGGTGACCCGGTCCATATAGTGACCCGAACTGACCCGGTGACCCGGTTTCATCTCTGATAGACAAAGTTTTGAGAGGCCAGGTAGAGCCTACTATGGACCTCCAGGAAGCGGTTTCCGACTTGACCCTCCCGACGGCAAAGTGGAACCAGCCCAGCAACACAGGCACGTCGGATAGCAAAACGGATACCGGGAATGAGCTGGGTGCACCAGAAACCCCCTATAGACAAAGTTTTGAGAGGCCAGGTAGAGCCTACTATGGACCTCCAGGAAGCGGTTTCCGACTTGACCCTCCCGACGGCAAAGTGGAACCAGCCCAGCAAGATGGGTGGGTCTGACGGTGAAACTGACTGTGGGAATCGATTCTCCGTGCTAGAAAACCATTGTATGAAAGATTTGAGCTTTTAAAGTTGAATAGATAGCGAGCCACTATGGTCGCTAGGGAAGTGATAGAGAAACGCAACCTGGACCGATAGTTAGTTCAATATATGTAATTTCTGAATATCAAAAGAAATCAGCTCCAGCTCGTAATGTTCGACCTGAGCGACGACCACAAAAATGGTCACTGTTCGCTGAGCCGACTTTGCGGCGCCACTGCGGCGCTGTAGCGCAGCTGCGGCGGCGATTCTTAAATTCTTTGGAGGGTACTACTAGACCCTATAGCCATTTAGGTTGACCCACCGCTGCAGTTCACGTGAAAGCGGCGAACATTATGTACAATACAACCATCAAATAGGAGAAACTGGAAAAAAAACATCGCCGCCATAAGCGGTCCGGGGCGCAACTTTTTAACGGTAATAGTGATACGGGGCTGAAACTTCACAGATATACTAAACTCGATGCGCTCTACAATTTGCGCATGAAATCTGTGCAGGATGTTGCGCAGCTTATTTTACACTGTCTCCAGCCACTTTTCACACATATTATAGCAGTCGCGGCAGCGATGATATATATATATATATATATATATATATATATATATATATATATATATATGGCCCAACTCTACTATCCGGCACCCTAGCTAATAGTTGTGCAAATCCACTGCACAACTTTTCAAATTTGTGCAGCATGATCCGAGCTTTCGGAATAACTAACGTGCACAACCTGGAATGCTATGAAGCAATCAATTCGCTGGCTGCAAACTATTTATAAAACTAACGAAACTGCTATGCGGCACCTTTCTATGACTGCACTTGATAGCAACCATTTACAGTGCACATAATTCAAAATGCCTCCACTAACGAAGACCTTCATTCCCGAAGAGCTGTCTCCTTATTGAACATCATGGAACAACAAAGACATACAACAACTGCAATAAGCATACATCCACAGTAGCGAGATAACCTTAAAAACAAATTTCTTTATTCCCGAAGGGCCTTGTGTTTTTTCAGTGACTGGCGTAAGTAGCCTATGATCGAAGAATTCAGACTTTGGCGTATTTTTCATATTTACGCCGGATAGCGGTATATTACCGTTATCCGGCGTAAATACATGTAAAACATAGGCCAAAAAGTCAAATTTACGCCGCTCTGGCGTAACTCTTAAAATTGTCAATTTTTCATATTTACGCCGGATAACGGTATATTACCGTTATCCGGCGTAAATACACGTAAAACATAGGCCAAAAAGTCAAATTTACGCCGCTGTGGCGTAACTCTTAAAATTTCCAATTTTTCATATTTACGCCGGATAGCGGTATATTACCGTTATCCCGCGTAAATACATGTAAAACATAGGCGAAAAAGTCAAATTTACGCCGCTCTGGCGTAACTCTGAAAATTCTTAATTTTTCATATTTACGCCGGATAGCGGTATATTACCGTTATCCGGCGTAAATACATGTAAAACATATATAGGCGAAAAAGTTAAATTTACGCCGCTCTGGCGTAACTCTGAAAATTCTTAATTTTTCATATTTACGCCGGATAGCGGTATATTACCGTTATCCGGCGTAAATACATGTAAAACATAGGCGAAAAAGTCAAATTTACGCCGCTCTGGCGTAACTCTGAAAATTCTCAATTTTTCATATTTACACCGGATAGCGGTATATTACCGTTATCCGGCGTAAATACACGTAAAACATAGGTCAAAAAGTCAAATTTACGCCGCTCTGGCGTAACTCTGAAAATTCTCAATTTTTCATATTTACGCCGGATAGCGGTATATTACCGTTATCCGGCGTAAATACATGTAAAACATAGGCCAAAAAGTCAAATTTACGCCGCTCTGGCGTAACTCTTAAAATTGTCAATTTTTCATATTTACGCCGGATAGCGGTATATTACCGTTATCCGGCGTAAATACATGTAAAACATAGGCCAAAAAGTCAAATTTACGCCGCTCTGGCGTAACTCTTAAAATTGTCAATTTTTCATATTTACGCCGGATAGCGGTATATTACCGTTATCCGGCGTAATGTAAAACATAGGCGAAAAAGTCAAATTTACGCCGCTCTGGCGTAACTCTGAAAATTCTTAATTTTTCATACTTACGCCGGATAGCGGTATATTACCGTTATCCGGCGTAAATACACGTAAAACATAGGCCAAAAAGTCAAATTTACGCCGCTCTGGCGTAACTCTGAAAATTCTCAATTTTTCATATTTACGCCGGATAGCGGTATATTACCGTTATCCGGCGTAAATACATGTAAAACATAGGCGAAAAAGTCAAATTTACGCCGCTCTGGCGTAACTCTGAAAATTCTCAATTTTTCATTGTTACGTCTGATAGCGGTGAAGAACTGTTAAAAAAGCACAAAGCCCTTCGGGAATGATGAATTTTACATAAATTTTGACACGTCTTTAATTTTTATGCTCTGAAAATGAAAACATGTCATAGGAAAATACACAAGGCCCTTCGGGAATGAAGCACTTTGTTTGAGGCATTGAGGCAGCATTGTTTGTATTAAATATTAAGTTACTGATCCACCTCCTCTTTGTAGTTGTTTTCCAAGTCCAGGTGCCGTTTTCCAAGTAGTCATTTATTCCGCCGTTAAATCTTTAACATATGTCCAGTTGTTATGCAGCGCCAAATCTAATCCTTTGGCATATTTTTAAAGCTGAGACAGTCCTTCACAAATTTGAAAAGTTGTGCAGTTGATTTGCACAACTATTAGCTAGGGTGCCGGATAGCAGAGTTGGGCCATATATATATATGTATATGTATATATACTTCTATTTAAGCAGGCAGCAGAAAGCAGCAGAAGGCAATACAATATATACGTACGTACGTATATAATATATATGAGAAGCCTGGAAATGGGGGGGGGTGCTTTGAACCATAAAGTCTTATACAGAGTCCAGAGTAGACATTAGCTCCCAGACCCAGACACCTACACTTTAGCTTTTCAATTGTCTGGAAACTCGGGAAAAACGATAGAATATATATATATATATATATATATATGACGTGGCGGGCGGCCGGCATACAGACTTACACGTAGAAACACCGATGTATATACATATAGATATACATATATATGTACATAAGTATATACGTATATAACCATAGGCGCTTATCTAGTGCATTGTATATACGCTCGTATGCGTATATATATACAAGAAGATGAAGAACATTTTCAAATTTAGACCACCCTAGGAATTAATCCAGAGTACTTTAGCTATTAATTTTTGCAATAATTAATATATATACATTAATATACTAAGAGGTAAGCGGGGGTAGGCGGGGGTAAGCGGCGGCAGCAAAAGTTTTGAAAAAAGTTACGAAAAACGCGCCAAATGCGCAAAATTTTCGAAACAGTGCAATAGAGAACGCGCCGAAGGCGCGAAAATTTTAGAAATTTTACTAATTTCGCACAATTTTATCAAAAATTGGGGAGGGGGCAAAAACCTAAAGAAGGGGTTTCAACCCCCAAAACCCCCCTTGGATACGCCCATGCATACATAACGGGCGCAAAGGCGTCTGCGCGGCAACCAGCAGACCGTGTTGGCCTGGTGCCAGCTAATTAGAGGTCCGGGAGGGATAAAAATGTTACCATCGCAAAGTATTCGAGTAGTACTACAACTACCACCATACTTTTGGTTCGAATTCGAAACTTCAAATTTTTGCACTTGGCGATAGTTAGCGTGCGTTTGTTTTTTCCTAGGTAAATAACGCTTTTTGGAAACGCATTTTACGGCTAAGTGTTGGAACGATGTGGGCATTTTTGACCCATACTACTATTATATGTTGGCAGACAGTACTGGGCTTATTCTAGTGGGGGGGGGTGGGACCCCCCAAAATTCGTGCCATGGAAAAATGCCGTGCCAAAATTGGAAGTGCATTTTCTAGCGAAGTGTTGGAACGATGTGGGCATTTTGGTCCAATGCTACTATGATATGTTGGTAGACAGTATCCCCCCATGCTACCAAACAAAGGCCATTTTGTCATTCGGCCAACTGGGCTCTGTGCCAAGGTCCCAAAGTCGGACTTTCGCTATTTTGGCACTTCGGTTGAAATCAACTTTTTTTCACAGGCTAGCAGCTACGTCGGTTTGGTTTATTTTATTTGAATATATCGGACTATGCGCACAAAGTAACGAGGGGGATTTTTTAATTTCGCTCTGCAGCTTTCAGGAGATAGGCCCGAACTTTGCGTTTTTTCACCTGTTTTGACGAAACGTTTCAAAGTCAAATTTACACCCGAAATGGCCCAAAAGTCACTAAAAATGACGTTTCTCAGCATTGGGGTGGTATATACGGATATAAGAAAATCAGGGTCGTTGAAAACGATGAGCATATTGCCGACGTCGGTGGATTTGACCCCTGACCCACAGCGGCCACAGTGGGGGTCAAAAATGAAAGTCTTCAGAAGTGGTCAAGTTTGGTATCAAATGAAAGCCCTTGGCGAGGCGAACAACGTTTGTCATTATACCACCCACAAAAAGTGGCGCCATCGCCCGGTGGGTGGGTGCCCCATCCCCAGTGGGTCCGGTGGGGGTCAAAAGTAATGTTCAAAAGTGGTCAAGTATCAAATGAAAGCCCTTGGAGAGGCTAACAACTTTTGTCATTATACTACCCACCAAACGTGGTTGCAACGACGCAAGGTAGTGGTATTATGTATATATATATTTACCACTTTTCTGCCCGGCTTCATGTGGCACTGTTCAAGCTGCTTATATATATATATATATATATATATATATCAAATATCAATTAGCACAGTGCTGAAAACGGATCCTTTAAAATAACAGACGGACAAGAAATAAAAATGCATCTCTGGAGTACGAAAAAGGAATATAGGTGATGGTGAGGTTGCAAAGTCAAGAGAGAACTAGTCTTAAAAATGCTTAATATCGGGGCTAGGTTCAAAAAAAGAAGAGGACTAGGTTGTGGGCGAAGTAATATGGGCTGGGTTTACTTTCCTGGCCCCCCACTTTTTGGCCCCCCCACTCGACCTCCCCCCCCCCACTGGCGGATCCAGGATTTTGTTTTTGCAATAAAATCGGTCTTCGTATCTTTAATTCTTTTCATACTGAAAAACTCAGGAAATGTTTTAAAATTGTTGACATTTTTAGGCAAAATGGTAATTTTCTCCGAAAAATCGGATGCATTTTAAGCTTTTTCTTCATAAATGCAATAAATATGTAGTTAAAAAGTAGAACATTCTCGACGAAGGCGCGGAATTTTTTGTTTTTTGTCCTTTTTCCTCTTTCTCTCCTTAATTTCCTATCTTCGAATCGCGACGGGAGGGCGGCCGCCCCCGCCCCCCCCCTGGATCCGCCCCTGCCCCACCCCCACTTTTTGGGCTTGCCCCCACTCACTATAAGGTGCCCACAAAATGCCAAATTTTAATGATTTTTGGTAAAAATTTTCCTGCTTTGCCGGTATTTCTTGGTCAAAAATCGTCTATTTTGGTACTCAAACTCGAGTTTTTGAGCACTTTCTAGTAGAGATGAGCATTTCGGCCCGTCGGCCCGGCCCGACCCGGCCCGGGCCGACCTCCATTGGTTAACGGGCCGGGCCGGGCCGGGCCGAGACATTTTTTAACTGCGGGCCGGAGCGGGCCGAAACGGGCCGGATCAACTCTAGAAAATGTTGTAAAAATCACTAAAATTAGCTACACATTTACTGAATCTAGTTATTTTATGGCGAAATTTAACATTTCGTAGCACAATTTAGCCTCTCCATCTTGCATGGAAGCCTTTGAAATAATATTGTTAGTAAAATTTTGGAATTTTTCCTTTGGCGCGCCCAAAAAATCTGGCCCGTGCTCTTCTCTACTTTCTAGCATAATTATAGCGGTATGTGTAGAAAACAGGCTATTTTTTGCTGCATTCTTGCCGCAGGGTTTCATTGGTCGCGGACAAGTGTGCATTTTTAAAAAATAGTGTGCATTTTGGAAAAATGTGTGCATTTTTAAAAAATTGCTTATTTTGAACTATATATAACGTTACATTTTTGGCCGTAATTTTGTGTTCTACGCATTTTTGACTTTTTGACAACTGCAATCCCAAGCTTTAGTTGATGTTTTGATGACGATTTTAAATCATAACTGGTTAGTTAGCACACGTATATATACTGACTGATATTTAGGCAAATGCATATATAACTATACAAACTAACGTATATAGGTGTTGGGTTTTGACATCTGCAATGCTGTGAACCTATTAAGCTCAAAATTGTGAAGAACATAAAGTCAAGATAAGATTGTCAATTTACTGTCAAATTTACTTAATTCAAGAAATTGTTCAAACTAACGATAAAATCCAAGCTGAAATTACGTATTGGTGTAATTCAGCCCTGTTCTGCGGGCAACCATTTAATATCACTATTCCTGCGTAAGGCCAAAATGACTTAAATCCCTCTATGCGAGTGCTTGCACAAATAGCAATTTAAGGTTAATCAGTAAGCCGATTACAGTAGCATGCTCCCCTGATGTCTGAGATCACACTGAAGCAATAATACACCCTGTGACACATATGCATATCATACGCACACAGCACTTGTGGCGTATGTGCAACTCGCGTATGACATAAATGTATGTCACGGTCGTTTATTGTACCATTGCATTAGTTATCACTCATACTGCAATTCTGGCTAATCTACGTTCTATTTACTTGAAAAATAAGATATCCGTACTCGTTGATATTTCAAAAAAAGCATTTTCTAGTCTTCGTCTATAAATATGTACGCTATGGGACTGCTTCTCTCGTATTTCGCTCCATCTGGGAAGATGCCTGGCTCAAGCAGTATGCCATCCCCGAAAGCATTTAACAAAACACAATACTGGAAGCATACCGCGAATTGTAGGGTGTGGGTAAAACACGGACCCGGACCCGGACCCGGACCGGTGGGTAAAACACGGACCCAAACCCGGACCCGGACTGGTGGGTAAAACCCGGGCCCAACTTGGAAAACCCGGACCGGGTGGGTGGGTAAAACCCGGACCCGGACCGGAGGGTAAAACCCGGACCTGCCCGGACCAGGGCAAAATATGAAATTTAACTGCTTTCACACTTGATATATAAATTTATATATACGCCATGTGTGTGCGCGCGTGTGTGTGTTGCACTGCTGTTATTGCAGTATTAATAGTATATACGCACAAGAGAGTGTATTAATGCGCGTGAGTTCTATTAATTGCGTATCTATGTCGGGTATGTTGCAGTTATGTTTGAGCATATGAAGGTGTAGGTATCAGCATGTACAGTGTTTCTATTTAGTACATGCAAATACAAAGCTTTAGCATCTCTATTATTTAAACTGAAGATTTTATTTACAATGCGCAATCTACTTTCTGCAGGACACAAAATAAAACTCTTATGTATCTCTTCCATAAATTTAGCAGGATCTAAAGCTGCGTTAGCGGTTATCTTTCTAAGAACCCGAATTTTACTGCGTTTATTGCCCACTTTAAAACGTTTATTAGAGGCGACATCGTTAGGATGAAAGTAGTCAGCCCGACTTACGTATGCTTGTATTTATCTACATATTTATGTATTCAGTACGTATATTTCGAAACGAAATTGAAAATGTATACATTCTCGTAAAAAGCTTTAAATTTGCTGATTATTTACTTGAACCATCTTACAAATTTCACTGAAGTTATATAAATTTTTTTGAATTTCCAAAGTCGGTTAAGCTTACTTGTCAAATAATTTTGCAATATACGTACGGTTAAACGCTGTAAGTAGACCTAAAATTTTGCTACTACCGAGAAAACATTTTATTAAAAGCATCGCTTAAAAATTCAGAAAAGCACAAGTTACAATTGGGAAAACCCAACACGTCAAGGAGTCTGATAATTGCAAACTTTGTTCAATTTTGTCTATACGTAGATGTCTTAAACTACTCATGGAAACGTATTTATATATATACACTAATTTGTAAAAAATACATGATTATGCAAGTGTATAGAAATTCATTTACCATGACCTGCATAAAAAATTAGTTAACGAAATATCAAAGTCTACTTATTCTGGTTCAGTTGAATAGTAAAATACACGGGGGTCTGGGAGCGGTAGCTCCCAGTAAAAGCCACACTCTTAGCACGAAAAATCGCTTCTAGAAATTAATTTAGTGCACTCCGGGCATTTATACTTAAGTTTCAGTAATAAATTTCCTTTGGTTCGTTAACTGCAAAAAAGATCCGGATCCGGATGGGTTTTCTGCCGGATCCGGATACGCAATATCCGGCAGGATCCGGATCCGGATATCCGGTCGATCCCTATCGTACATTGTTAATGCAGAAATTAGACTGAAAGTCGACGCCGGGGGGTCTGGGGGGCGGAGTTCCCCAGAAGTTGAATTTTCTGGAATTTTGAACACGAAAGAAATTTTTAGCCCTTATTGAAGAAGAATAAAACAAAGAAACAAAGCTGCAAAAGACGGATCTCACTACCACCCCCCCCCCCCAAACTGTCTTCAGTCAGTATACATTTAACTGACCGAATAAAATCAATCACACATAAATACCTTAAAGCCAGTACGACACCAGTCCACAAACTGAATCGTTCGCTTGGTCTTGACGCTGGCAATGGCCGCATTCACATCCGTCGGCACCACATCCCCGTGGTAGAAAAGACAGACGGCCATGTATTTTCCGTGGCTCGGGTCACACTTGACTATCTGGTTGGCCGGCTCAAAACAGCTGTTAGTGATATCCATCACGGACAGATGCTCATGATAGGCCTTTTCGGCAGAAATTACCAGGGCATCGGTGACCAGGGGGAAATGGATGCGGGGGGTAGGGAACCAGATTGGTCTGAAATTACGTCAGATCCACATTCAGAGCACCGTCAAATCTACAATGAAAGAAAAGGAAAAAGAAAGCTTAGACAAGCAGAAAGACAGCTTGAAAAAACCAGCTAAAACAGAGCTTGGCTTATTCTAGGGGGGTATACCCCAATAAACGACCTACCCTCCCTCAAAGCAGGGGGTTGCCCCTTTGTTACCAAATTGTGCCCCGAAAAGTTCGCTCAGAAGACTACATTTCCACTTCCGGTTTAGACGGAGAATCTTACTCATGGTATAGGTGTATATAGGAACCCCCCCCCCCCAAATGGACAAGTCCCGACCCCACCCTCGGAATTTTGGAGGCAGACCCCCCCACCCCCAAATGGCCAAATCCCAGACCCCACCCACCCTTAAAATTTTCAAAATTTTGGGTCAAAACTAAGAAAAAATGGAAATTTTTCCCAAAAACTTCACTTCTTTTTTTGAAAAAATGACCACATCGGTTGTAATATTGCTAATTTTTGGTTGTATATAAATAGCGCTTTTTTAGCAAAACTGCAATTTTTTACAAGAAAAATTTTTTACCCCCTCAATTCGATATTTCCGGACCCCACCCTTCTACCCCAAATCGGCTGACCCCACCTACCATAATTACGGCTACCCCGACCCCCAACTTTTTCTCAAGGTTTGCAATCTATGCTCATGGTTTGCAATTTTGACAACTAAATCTGCCTACAGTACTGGCCAAAATAAATTGCCGTGTCACTCACATAAATAATAGTTTGTCAGTAACAAGCTCATTACAAATCTGTGTTCAATCTGCCTTAGCCTTATATGAACAAAAATTTTCATTGAAATGTCATTGGCAATCACGATATTTGCCAGTGGCACGGCAATTTATTTTGGCCAGTACTGTATTTTTGCATGACAAATACGCTTTTAGGTGAACCAGGCTACAGTTTACCCCCTGTGAGACCCCCCCCACGGAGAGGCCAGACCCCCCACCCCCCATACCCGACCTCGACTACTCCCCCCCAAGCCGAGCTCAGACCCCTCTCCCCCCCAGAAATGGGGTCCAAACAAGACAAAAATGCTAAATTTTTGCAAAAATTTTTGCAATTTTTCAAAACTTTTTTGAAAAAATTGTCTAGAAACAGTTAAAAACGCTAAGAAATAGGTTTTAAAACGCAATACGAGTGGTTTTTTTATTAGATTTATGTCGAAAATAGTAGATTTTATGTCCAAAAAGGGCCATCTGGCCTCCTACTGGGCAATTTTGACAAAATAGGAAAAAATAGGAATTTTTTCTTGCAAAAAATAGGAAAAAATAGGAATTTTCGAAGATAAAAATAGGAAAATATAGGAAGTTAAATGAAACCTATTGGACAAATTAATATTAAATTTACAGTATTAATTTAGTTTTCAGTACCTTCAAGCTTAGTTACAACAAAGCAGAACAACGGCATAGCAATGCTCACAAAAATCTCCCCGGAAATTCACAAAAAACCTAACTAAACGGCTAACAAGCAGCAGCCGAAGTTTTTTTAATGGCCACAAGGCTGGGCTTATTCTACTGGGGGGGGGCCCATAAACACCCTTCCCCCCCCAAAATCGTCCCCCCCAAAAAAATCGCCCTCCCCCAAAAAGTGGGTGCCCCTTTTGGTACCAACTTTTGCCCTGAAAAAATCGCTCAGAAGGCCAAATTTTCAAAAATTCTCCGGCTTCGCCGGAGATTTTTAGTCGATTTTTGCCTATTTAAGCACTAAATCCGCTTCTTTTTGGCGATTGCTATAAAAATAGTGCAATTTTTAGAATTTTTTAGAAAAATTTTAAAAAATTTTCGCCCCCCCCCCAAAATGACTCGCCCCCCGAGGGCCCCCCTCCCAAAGAGCCCCCTCAAGAAAAAATCCATAGAATAAGCCCAGCAAGGTAATGGCCACAAGCCCCAACCGTAACATATATTATGTAAAGTTTGGCTACCGAGGCCCAATTCCTCCGACTAGGGTGCCCAATATAGTCGACCCCCCCAAATCCGACCCTCGGACAAAATTGAATTGTTTTCTGGTACTCGCTATGGACTTTGCGCAGCTACCCCATATTATGCGTGTAACATGTCCTAACTCAATGCTATCCAACCATGTATTGGAATCCCTGCCATGTCCTCTGGCATCGCCACCGGCGGGTAATTTATTCAGTTTCACAAAAGAAAACTACTATCAACTTTTGTAAAAAGCCCGACAACCGCTAGGGCAAAACCGCTTGGCATGTTTCCTGGTACCTCAACCCCTTCTGACAGTTTGTCAGGCCGGACCCTCCGGACCTAGGAGGTGATCAAGAACCCAGAGTTGGCGGTGGACACATTTTCGAATGACCGCGATCGCCCCGCGCCCGCACCCTTGATGACCGCGATCGCCCGCGATCACACTCACAGCCAGCATGAAATTTGCAAGACTGCACTGACCACAGTTTGAAAGGTTAACTTTGAACGGACTCAATCGACGAAATATATATATATATATATATTTGCTAAATTCTGATTCTTGATGTACAGGCTCATGTAATAATCTAAACCTTAAAGTTAATCTATTTTCACTTAAAATTGAAACTGCTGGTTAGAATCAAAAGGTACAAGCGGTATATAAACAGAGCGGGTGGATTTTGAAAAATTAGATATCGCCAAATTTCGTCATCTGGAATAGCCGCAAAGCGCTATTATATCTTCGTATCATCAAGTTTTGAACTCTGAAATGCCAAATTTTGTAAGTGGCCACATTAGGTTGCTCTCAACATACGTAGGTTCTACGGATTTTGCTCGTGCATTCTATCCGACATTTGCTGGGAGCAATTAATGTTCAGCATTTCAGGTTTTCGAAAATTCAAAGCTTTGTGGAAACATAATTAACCATTTTGGAGATCATTAAACAGTTTGCAAAAATCCATTGAAGATTTTGGCAAAAATCCGACCGTCACGATATCTACAGGTTGTCTGAAATATCAAAATATCTGAAATATTGGAAAATAGCCAAGGTAATTTAAGGTGCTGGTTTCCTTTCGGGTATTTTTGACTCGCACGGCTTTAATCCTTTACTAAAATAGCTAAAACTTACGAAATAACCTATTTTCGTGCTCTTTAACATTTTGGGAACAGTCCCGTATTTTTAGGCGAAAAGATAGTAAAGTTTTGATTTTTGGTCTTAGGCTCCCAGTAGGTAGACAAGACACGGGAATGACTGCTATAGCTAGCAAGAGGACACGAAACTGAACATTTTTCCTTATACTAAATAAAACCATGGAGGATATCACAAAAGATTGATCTACAGTACATTTCCCGGAAAGCATAATTTCCAAATTGGCAAAAAACGGCAAAACGTCGCAGTGTTAGCGATTTTCGAAAAAAGTTCCAAGGAAAGATGGTGAAAAGTACAAGAAATGTCTCCAAGTAAATAGAACTTTCCGCCAACTTTTGCGCAAATCGCCGTCACTTCGCTACATTCCGCCAATTTACAAACTTCGCCAACAGTCCTGGTTTTCGTGAAATGTACTGTATATACATAATTAACTAAACTAAACTAATTCAATTAAAGGAAAGATTTAGAAAATTAATCTTTCAACCGGATGCAAAACCACAAAGTTATGATAGTATTGCAAACAAAAACTTGTCGGCGAAGCCGAAAATTTTTGAAAATCCGGGATTAAAGCATACACTAAACATTACCTCAGACATTATATAATACTGAAATAATCCAAAACTGGATAAAAATAACAAAATATAGGAAAAAAATAGGAATTTTCATCAAAAATAGGAAAAAATAGGAATTTCAAAGAAAAATAGGAAAAAATAGGAAGAGTAGGAGGCCTGGGCCATTTTTAGCTGAAAAAAATTGGATACAGTTTGGGTCATAGGTGTAAGGTGGGAGGGGGGGGTAGCCCCCCCAAGCATTTTTCAACCCCCCCCCCAGAAATTTTTGGGGGGGGGGACGTCCCCCCCCCACAGGGGGGGGGGGGGAGTCGCGCCGAAGGCGCGAAAATTGGCCAAAAATAGGGTATTTTTAGGGTAAATTTTGCAAAAATTTTCAAAAAGTCCCAAATTTTTGGCTTAATGTACTTGTTATTGCGAGAAATACAAGTTTTTAATAGTTTTATGGACTTTTTGACTGAATATTAGCTTTGTTTTGAACTTAGAAACACCTGGACAATCAAGTTTTAGAGTTTAAAACCACTGTCTAATGTAAAAATTACTTCATGATTCGATGTTTATTAGTATTACAAACGGCTGAAAATGCGATTTTTGACATAAAAATGTAAAAATTTTTTTGAGGGAGGGTTGGGGGGTCTCCAGAGGGCCCCCCCAGACAATGTTGGGGGGAGCCCCCCCCCACCCCAAATCTCCGTTACACCTATGGTTTGGGTACAGTTTTTTGAAAATTTCCGATTTTTGAGACCCCCCCAAGCCTGATTTGGACCTTTTACCCCCCCCCCCCAACCCAAACAGGTGGTACACCTATGAGTACAATATGCTAGAAAAAATAGCGCTATATATTTTAAAAAACAACTCCACCCCCCACCCCAACACTTCGCCGCTCGGACTGTTGGAGAGTCCCAAAAAATCCGGGGGGGGGGGGGGGGGGGGGGGTGGCGGCGCCCCCTCCCCCAAGAAAAGGGAGTGCCTTTGGTACCAACTATCGCCCTAAAAAATCGCTCAGTAGGCCAAATTTTCAAAAACTTTCCGGCTGAGTCGGAGCTTTTAGCCGATTGCTGTCTATTTAAGCACTTAATCCGCTTTTTTTAGCGATTACTATGAAATAGCGCAATTTCTAACCTGTTCTTAGAAAAATTTTGAAAAACTTTCTCCCCTGTTGATGGCGGGGATCGTCCACCGAAAAAGCAAGAGAACTTAAGTAAGGCATAGTTTCAGTGGCGGCGCCAGGGGGGGGCCTGGGGTCCCGGGCCATAGTTTCCTTTGTAGTACCTTTTCATAGTACCCCCAAAATTTTTGACCAAATTTACCCCCCCCCCCCCCCAGATTTTTTACTTACCCTCCCACAACTTTTGGCTACCCCCCCCCCCCGAACCCCCCCACAGAATTCGGACCTCAGAAATTTCGAAAAATGGCCAAAACATGCAAATTTTTCTGTAATTTAGCCCTTTTTCATCCAAATACGGCTTGTTCTTAACGTTTTAGGTGTTTTTGCACCGTTTTAAAGCGATTTTAGGTCAAAATTTTAGAAAAATTTTTCAAAAAATGACCATTTTCTGACGAAATTTAGCTAACTTTTTGGGGTCCAAAAATCGTTGGGGGGGGGGGGGGTTCGGGGGGGGGTAGAAAAAAAGTTGGGGATGGGAAGTGAGAAAAATCTGGGGGGGGGGGGTAGTCAAAAATTTTGGAAACTATAGTACTATGGCCCGGGACCCAGACTAACCATACTGTATGCCTTGCCAAGTTCACATCCCATGAGGAGAAGTTTTCACAGGTTAGAAATTGCATATTTATAATGTCATACAAAAAAAAGCCCGGACAAATGGCCCCATTAGACTTAGAAACCAATCCGGCAAAAGCTCAACCGAGAAGGGTTACAGGGTATACTGAGCATTTTGGGACGGCTGGCAAAAGGCACTCACAAACTTTGGGGGGGGGGCTGCCAGGTTTGGGACTCCTCCAACAGTCCAGCCGCGCTAAAGGCATGAGAACGAGATGTTTTAAAAATGTATGTAGCGCTTTCTAGCATATTGTACTCATAGGTGTACCACTGTTTGGGTGGGGAAATTCGTCCAAATCAGCGGAAGTGCAAAATCGGAAATTTCAAAAAACCTTGAATTCTTGTGGAGATTTGGGGTGATCCCCCCAACACACCCCTACTGGGGGGGCCCTCTGGGCAACCCTCCCTCAAAAAGCATGTCAAATACGGCCTCAACTTCGTTTTGCCAACCTTTAATAAACATCGAATCATGAAATTTTACATTAGACAGTGGTTCATCTAAACCCAGGGTCGAGAACAAGTTCAAAACAAAGCTAATATTCAGTCAAAAGTCCATAAAAAACCCTTCAAAAACACCAAACCAAAAATTTGGGACTTTGAAAATTTTAAAAATCTTGGCCAATTTGTAGCCTCGGCACCATTTGGTTGGGGGGACGTCCCAAAAAAATTTCAGAAGGTTGAAAAATGCTAGTACCCCCCTCCCACTACCCTCTGATAAACTGTATCCAATTTTTTCGGCTAAGAAGCGGCTCCCTATTTTTCTGACACCTTTTGAGAAATTCTATTTTCTGACATTGAGAAATTCTATTTTTTCCTATATTTTGTTATCAGTTTTAGTTGACCATTTTGATATGTCTGAGGTAATGTTGGTGTATGGGATTTTAAAATTTTTGACTTCGCCGTGATTTGCAATATATAACTTTGTGGTTTTGCATCCCATTTGGCCAATTTTCAAATCTTCCTACAATTGAGGTAGTTTTAGTTTAGTTAATTGTAGCAGCACATTTCACGAAAGCCGGAACTGTTGGCGGATTTGGAAATTGGCGGAATGTAGCAGTGACGGCGATTTGCGCAAAGCGGAAAATTGGAGCATTCTGACACTTTTCACCATCTTTCAGGTTTTTTCGAGAGCAACTTTTCCGCCAAGTTTTGCCAATTTGGAAATTGCCGAAATTCTTTTGTGATATCCTCCCGTGGTTTTGAAAAATGTTCAGTTTCGTGTCCTCTTGCTAGCTATAGCAATTTGCAATAACAATACGGGATGACTACAAAATGTAGAAGAACTTGAAAATAGGCCCGACTCGGCAAGTTCCAGCAAAGTTAAGCCGTGCAATTTTTCCACCCAGAAAACCAGCTGTACAAAATTGCACCCGGTAATTTTCCAATATTTCGGAGCATATGTTATTTCAGGCAACTTCCAGATATCGTGACGGTCAGATTTTTTTGCCAAAATCTTCAATGGATTTTTTTTGCAAACTATTTTCTCCAAAATGGTTGAATGTTTCCACAAAGCTTTTGAATTTTCAGAAACCCTGAAATGCTGAAACGTGCTCCCAGCAAATGTCGGATATGCACGAGTAAAACCGTAAATTTCCGACATGTTGAGCTGCAACCTAATGTGAAGCTCTTGGTAACTGATGATACGAGATATAACCAGCGCGCGCCGGTAGATGACGAGAATTTGACGATCTAATTTTCCAGATCCCACCGCTCTGCCTATACCGCTTGTACCTTTTGATTCTGGCTCTCAATTTT